>MOOZ01000222.1:842584-868190 GCA_002930495.1 Cecropterus lyciades | reverse complement strand
AATATGAAACTCCATATGCATTGTCGTATACGCGAAAAAGTCAAATATGAATAAATAAATAATATGAATTGTTACAGAGAAGAAAAGCAGTGTTTTTTTCTTGAAAATAGACTTATATTCTGTTTATGTACGAATTTGGCAGATTTTTTAGGTTTCCATTCCAAATGGTAACCATTACCGGAATTATATTACTAAGTCACCGCCGTACGTCAAACTTTTGTCAGGGCTGTCTAAAACTGGTGGTGTAACACCACACAAATATATAAAACAACATATATATATATATATGTAGATATGTCTTGTGCGCGCATCACCCAAAAAATTCTGCATATATTTTAAACTCTTAATTTAATGTTTAATCTAAAACAAAAAAATATCACGATATCTTCGTTTAATAAGAACCTACGAGTTGATTGCCATCAGATTTGCAATCAAATCAAATCAAATATTTTTATTTGCATGAGCAATAGGGTTAATATAGGCATTGAAACTTTGCGCAGAAATTCCTAAGTTTTTATTTTACTTATTTCGTTCGTAAATGGGATAAAATAGGGCTTGAATGTTCGTATATCGCGGATTTCACCTAGTCCCTATGATTTTTAGGAGTGGGACTCCAAAAAAATCTTAGGGAACTAAGATGTGATACCTCGGGCACGAGTGTAAATTGTGAAATTTGGAATGTAAAATTGAGATATTTATAGTAAAGTAAAAAAAAAACAAACATCTTAATTTACCACGAGGTTAAGTTAATTTGAGGAATCGTACTTGGTTAACCTTTTCATTTGGTACTTATTACACGAGGTCATGTCAATTATCAACGCCTAAACATATTATTCTAAGACAAAGTTCAACGCACCAACTATTGCATTCAAAAGTTGCACAAGAAAAGCCACGGAATGGAAAACTACACACGTTACATCATTAAAACGTAATAATTATAAGCTCGTCTTTCTACTTTAATGAAACATTCGAACACTCTATTTCATAATTATATTTAAGTATTAAGAAAGGAAAAGGAATAAAACATTTTTAAAAATAATAAAGGTTTTTATAGATAACTATGTACAAGAAAGGAAAAAACTATTTGTATGTACAAAATACACAAAATATCTTGCCAGCTATACATATTGGGTTTTACCCCTGAGGCGGTAGGAAAAAAGTTTCCTTCATAAATATACTCTGGCAAATAATGTGGTTACACTATTGTTATGTATCTGAATGAATATCTTAACGACGCTGGGGTTGAGGAGGAGCGGTTGCAAGGTAGTCGAGAGCACGCTGGATATCAGCTGGGATGGGGTGAGGAGTGGGCAAATGAGCACCCTCGGGCTGGAAACCGTTCTCGTTGGCGATGTACCGCAGCTGAATAGGACCTTCATCACCGGTGTATCGGAATTCACCAGCCACTTGTAAAGCCGGCTCTTCGGCTCCGATGTTCTTCAAGGATCCTGACTCATCGGCAGAGATTCCATTTCCCGTTTCGTATGAAAACTGATAGGAACCGTCGGGGTTGATGTTACTGTCTTGACGGACGATCGGGATTGGCTCTGTGTGCGACTGGGGAGCGGCGCAGGCAACCGCCAACAAGGATAAAGCGATCTAGAAGTAAGAACAAAACAATTAATGAGCAGCCAACTTTTAGCTTATAGCAAAATATTACGAGTACTTTATTGGTTAATCTGCGATTAACTTGAGCGATACGAGTTAAAATAACATTTACACTATTCACGTCACTGCACATTCACATCTGAAGATCACAAAAATCGTAATGATATATCTAACCTTAAATAACCATAAAATAATTACTATTAATTACTAACGACGTGTAATTAGGAACAACATAGATAAAAAAAATGTTGAAAGCAATCAATTCTTTGTTTATGTTGTTGCTAAATACTATATATTAGGCTAATCACTTGTAAGGTCGATTAAACACAATCACTGGCACTTACTATGATTTTCATGTTGGTATTAAAATGTCGGTGAAGGCACTAGACAATGTTTGACTTTAGAGTGTTATATCGGTATATATACGGGTGGGTCACTGCGCCGCCTACCACCACTGGGTGGCATTGCACCATCTGCCTCGTCAGAACAAATTCGACAAAGATATTTGCAAACTTACCTTGCATGATTTTATTCTTGGTTATGGTTATCTTCATGGTTGGGGTTCCGTACAAAATTTATGAAAACTGTACACTTATTAAAATAATTCGGATTGTATCCATCTATTAAAGTAGATAATAAACCATAAAGTCATAATAAGTAAGTTTGTTTCCTGATATGGCCAATATTATTTAAATGAAAACAGATTCAATTGAAATTTCTTTCATTGTTTTCTATTAATCTTAACCTTCAAACACAGATCATCAAATGACTTGTGGTCAAGACTTCTTTAGGCCACTACGCAAGAGGTGAGAAAGATTATTTAGAGTGAACATGACATGTGTCGCTAAAATAAAATGGTTCGACAAAAACGCCTGAGACGAACTGCCAAGATACATTTAGATAAGGGACTTTAACCGCCGTCCGCCAACATATATTTCTGCTTCCCAGAAAGACCACGCCTAAAAAGAACAATGAATATTACGTATTTTTTGTGTCGAGAGGTATACAAAAATGATCAGAAAAGCAGAAGCATGAAAAAGCATTTAATTAACAAAATAAGAAGTGTAATATAAATATAAATCCAATACATATTAATTAATCTACAAATATATAAATAGCCTAAAAAACAGTCATTTAAATCTTTTAAATTTGTCAATTTGTAGTAATTTAAATTTGTCAATCGATTTGAACAGCTTGTAGAGTTTTGCTCTAGCAATTAAAATAATATTATTTTGTTCGAATTTCAGCCACAGGGTGAACTTCTTGTAATTATATAATATTTTTAAATTGTTAAAATTTATGTAGGTGTAATAATGTAACCACTCGTCCTTTAACCAAAACATTTATAAAGTTGCATGTTTTCCAAAATTAAGTGTATTTAACACTAAAATAAGGTTTCATTTCCTTATATATTAATATATGATCTAAATTTTAAGTAGGTATATCTAATATTAAGTACCTATATCTAACTCAATTGTACTGAGTGCATAGATGACCCGTAATATGAAAAAAATGTTACATCGCTATTGTGTTACCGAAATGTCAATGTGTTACACGAGCAATATTCTTTATTGTTCAAACCTTGCACAGTCCACGTTTTATTTGGTACTGAGACGTTTTTACGTAACAAAGTATGAACACATTTTATATTAATTATAATCTAAATTTGATGAGTATTTTCATATACGACTAAGTCAGACTAAGATTCAAACGCTATTTCTGATATTCATTTCTAAAGTTATATTATTCTGGCACCGTTGGGAAAACTGTTCAGTTCCTATTTTTAGCATTATACAAATCTGCACTGATATACAAAATAATTTATTTAAAGTTATTAATTTTGTTTATTTCTAGTTTACTGAGGTAAAGATTAATTATCTATGTCAAAGAAGTGTCTTATTATGTGTACACGAAAGTACTTTCACATAGGCTTTATTTACCCGGAAATATAAACAATACATACATTTAGATAATGTTATGTCATAATTTAAAAATAAGCTTAAATTATTAAGCAAAAAAATAAGATCAAACGTTTTGTATATGACACATAATATGTATGACAATAATTTTTGAATACGTTGAAGTATTATTTTGATGTGATGTAGGAATGCATGGAATTAAGTAATAACTAACAAATTAACTTTAAAACTAACTTTAAAACTGTTTTTATTTACTCCTACTATTTATATATTAACCTTATAGTGATTTTCGTCTATATAACTTTGGTTGTGTGCCATTTTGTCCTAAGGGTTTATCCTTATACTTACGATATTTTATATTAACACATACATACATACAAATATACATACACACTAGCTCACTTATAGGTCTATTATCAAAAATACCTTCTATCATTTGTTTCGTAATTTTCCTATGTTCAGAATATTGGACTATACAAACGATGGCCATGCATATTTTATTAAGTAATTAACGTCTCGCAAATGTCTTGGCTCTTCCATAACTATCAATGGTCTCATGCAATCTTTCTATTCTTGAACACCAAGGCAATTATATTGAAATCGTATAAGAAAGGTCCATACAAGTTAAGAGATAAATAAAAATGTCAATATAAGTAACACTGAGTAAAGTGATTGGATTTTACAGTACGCTCGTTTATTTGAATAGCAGCTAAAGTTCAACTACTACAAGTTCTAATCCAGGATCGAGTACCTACTCCGATTTTATGAACATGTTTTTCATAATAATAAAGTAGCAAAACAGCGACGACCCACATGGTAGAGCGGTCACCATAACGGTCTGACACGAAGTGGGTCCCGGGTTCGATCCCCGGCCCGGCAGACTTCTGAATGATGAATTTAGATTCCTGTTCTGGGTTTGGGTGTTTGTGTATTCGTCTTTGTCCCACGACACAGGAGAAAATCCCACTGTGGAGCTATGAGAGTAGAAAGCGTTTACGTTTATGTTAAACAGTAGATCTGATGGACAGTGGCATTGCCGCGCATGTGTCAATGCGCGGGCAGTAATCAACACCTCATGAAGTCCTACTTGAAGTCAATGCGTTATTATCTACGAGGGTATGTTTACATGTATGCGTTTGTACGCGACTAAAATTGAACGTCTTGTATCCCTTCTTTACAAAATCCCTTCCTCCTTATAAATAGAACACAACGGCGCTTGTCCCCATACCTGGTTAAGTAGTTTAGCTTAATATCACAAATTAAAGGTCTAAGATCTATAGTACCGTGTTTGTGACAATTACAAGAATAACACCTACAGATGCCAAGTTCCGTCTATTACTAAAAGTTGGAGGAGAAAATTAAGAGATTAAATCTAAAATGAAACAGCAATATAACATATTCAATATCAATTCATACCTTACACTATATATTATAGTAATAGATATATACTCACTCAACCAGATTGTTTCAACACAGCAGATTTACTTTTTCAAATAAAAATACATAAAAATACCATTATCGTAAAATAAGCCCAATGACAAAACTTAAGGTGAAGTTGGACATAATTTATACAATCATAATTATGTGACCACGAAAGATGTATTATAATTATTAATTAATTAATTCAACGCTCTATTCGGTATTGCGTTTTTGTTTTAAATTATGATATGGTCATTTAAGTAAGAATTACTAAACTGTGATAGATATTCACACAATATGTTTTTTTAAGATTGCAGTAGTAAACGTGCAAGCAGTCGACCTAACAGTAAGTGGCAACTGCCGCCCAAGGACATCTGTAAGCCACTTCATACAGAACAGGTGTTTTATCTGAAGTCAATTACAGATGCGTTGCTACTCCCGGGAGCTAAGATGATCGCCTCATATGAAAGTGAACCGACAACTACACCCTTCCACCAAAACGCAGGAATAGCTTCACGCTAGAATCAGGTGTGGCGGTGATGCCTCCCCGGTGAAACTATACTTGTTCTACTGATTAGGGAGCTGGCGAGCATAATTTATATATAATCAGCACACGTGGCAGACGTTATTTATGGCCATAACCATACCCTAAGAAATATTAAGGACCACGTCTGCCACCATAGTGGCGCTGCGTTGTCAATTGATAGCCTTTTGAAAATGTTAAAAAAGCTGTGCTATATTAAGCGCACATGTCTGCCTCTGAAGCTGATAATCACAGTCATCCTGTAAACAATCGGAGACGCACACATCCAGGACTTTTGTAGTAATCATTTTTTTAAGTTATTTTTATGATTTAAAAAAATATATATGAAGTGCACATTTGGCAGGCTTGAATTGTTCGATTAAAAACAACGGACATACGGACAACGGATAGTCTGTCATCATGTTGCCCTTGCGTTTTCTATTGGCAGCGCTTCGAAAATGTAAAAAAAAAATGGTGTGCTATATTATGCGCACATGTCTGCCTCTTCGACTGATGTTTGGATTTCTCATGAAAACCAAGGAAATGTATAAGGCAGACGTTCAGGCCTCTGATATTCCAGAGGCAGACCATTTGATTTTTTGTTTTCAACCGGACGGTCGCGCCAAAGTACAAGTAAAAAATCTATAGAAACGATACCTATATGATAATGATAAGATAATCCCATGCAATACCCGCTTTTCTTTCAATCTCAAACAGTTGTACAGCCAAAAATCAGTGAACAAAGTGTCTGCCAAATGATTTTTTGTATCCGGGGAGTCATAATGAATTGAATGGGTGCATTAAGAACTGTAAGCAAATGACTTAGTAGAGTTTTTTTTTTGACATTTTTACAACTCCGTCTCATAATAATGCAGAGCCCTGAATGTCTGCCTCTTCTATTTTCTTCGTTTGCAAGATGATTGTGATCATGAACCGCAGAGGCATACATGTGCAAATGATTTAATATCCCGAATTTTTAAGCAACATCAATCCGCTGTTACGCGAAAACGCAGCAACATAGGACCTCAATTGACCGGACCAAATCAATTTATACTGATCTAAACTGCAATCTACCTCGATGTGAAACTTATGCAAATCATATACCGAAATGCTCGGCAGCTCCCTATCTATACCGCGTTCCAAATATTTATTCGTAGTGAACTTATCAAATATATATAAAAGTTTTAGCCTCGTTTCTCTCCATGTAACTGGGTCGAAATATCAGTAAAAAAAAAAAGAAATTCAAACCGCATATCGTGGGTACCCGTAACATATTAAATTGTATCAATTCCGCGATAATATTAGTCAAAAAACATATATTATCAAATATTTACCTAAAAGATTACCTAAAGATATAATATAAGATATAATTTAAACGACATTCAGCAAAATGCAGTACCTAAAACGTGCGTTTTCAATATCACAACCGCACGTACAAAATAATAGCATAATGGTTGAAACTCGGCCTCTCAATCGAGGATCCGAGGTTCAAATCCCAGGTACGAACCACATTTTTTTCTAAAATTATGTGCGTATTAGAAGTTTTATCACTACTTTACGGTGAAGGAAAACATCGTGAGGAAATCTACACACCTGAAAGTTCTTTAATAAATTTCTCAAAGGTGTGTGAAGTCAACCAATTCACATTTGACCAGCGCGGTGGACTATGGCCCGAAAATCTCTCAATCTGAGAGCCCCGTGACCCATGCCCAGCCCGTGCCCAGCAGTGGACAATAATGGGTTGACGGTACAGTAAGTACCAAATCGCCAAATGTGATACAGCATCAATGCAACTGCCTAAACGCAAATGGTAAAAGTAATATATTATGTCTACTATCGGATTTAGACGTTTTTATGTATTTTCTATTATAATATCGAGCAACTATATTATAATATGTTGTTGTAACGGCTATCATAATACAAAATATAAAAATATTAAGTGGCAACCCGTTGAATATGCAAGTGGCAACTTGAATATTTTGTTATATGAATGGCCAGATATCATTTCAAACTAAAGCAAACCGTAACGAAGGCAGACTACCTGATGGAAAGTAGTCACCGTCGCCTATGGACGTTTCCAACATCAGTGGAATCGCCTATGCACCTATATTTGAAGGTGATCTCTTACTGCACCTTACTTAAAGAGCCTCATGTCATAGTGCTCCGGGAATACCTAAAAAGGAAACACATTCCACATCTTGCACGTTTGCGCTAGGAATGACGGGGAAACCAAACCGTGGAGGATAGTCACGAATCCAGTTGATATGGATTGAACCTCATCCATGGACGCGTGTACTCGTTGTAAACATAATTATTATGTATTAAGATTGAATTTATCTCATTTGGAAAAAAAATGTTATAACTCTTATATCAAAACAACTTTTCCAAAACTAAAATTTAATGCCATAATCCAAATTGTGTTTTATAAAAAATTCGTTTTACCATAATTGAATACGAAATAATTTATAGCAGTTCGATAAAACGTGTGAAATTAAATAATTTATTTATGGACCTTGTATCGTTTGTATGACATAGACCTACATCGCAGACAGTATCTGCATTACTATGTAACCAACTATACGTTATTTTTGGACTACCTACGTATTTTCTTCGAAGTGTAAAGAGAGGCAAAACAATAATGACTGAAACAATGAAATCGACATTCTTACTTCATGTAATTTTGACTTAAGAATTTTGAACTACGTAAAAAGTAAAATAAAAATTACCTTACTATTATATTTTATATATACCTATGTGTGTTTTTTACTCTTGCACGCAAAAACTACGAATTTGATATTAATGAAATTTGGCAAACAAGTAGTTATAGTCTGGATAAACGTAAAAATGTAACCCATATGGTTACTTTTTTTACCATGGAACATGACCCAATCGGGCGAGGCCACGGAATCTGAAAAAGCTAGTATACTACAATATACATATATTAATAAAGAGCTTTATGAATTACATAAGCTTATCCAACAGTGTTGAATGTATACCTGTGCCTTATTACTCATTCTTATTTAGACTTGATAATCTTATAATTTAGAGCCATATCGAGCAAATGGAGCACATTCTTGCAAAATCGAGATTTAAATGCGTAAGTATGTCTCATGGTAACTAAAAGCTTGTAAAATACTTACATTCTTCACATTTCTTATTTGTTTGGTACTATTGACGAGCTTTAGTAACATCGGCAAACAAGATGGAAAGTCATGAGTATGGTCGAATTTTAAATATTCTTTGAACGACCCATACATAACTATAAGCAATGAAAAAAGCTATAATTTGAGTCTAGTTCTGACCACCTGACGATATATCTCCCAATCCTTGAGTGTTACGGACTTCGTAGAATAATAATAGTAGTCCAAATTTTTGGACAGCTTTGAAATAAATAAATACCTTTAAACTGAAATAAATGTTTTTTATAAACAGTCTCATAGTACAATATTTTTAATATCATTCTGACACAACAACTTTATGTAATATTAAATATCCAATTAATTATGACTTGCAGATTTTGGCCTGAGGCGAATTTTGACCGAAATATAAGCGTAAACTACTGTTCACCAATTGCACGATATGTTTATTTAGTTATTAGCATGTATAGTATTATAATAAGTTATGGCGTATTTATAATAATATTAAAGGAAGTATTTTTAGTGTTATTTAAATAAAATTTTCTTACGTTGATGCATCACATACGCACGGTTGCAGATACCACATTACCGTATTTATATCTCATTTATTAAAGTGATTTTAGTAAAATTTGCTTCAATCTTTTATATAAACAGAAATAAAACAAAGGTTTTGTAAACTACATGTATATATTTGTTCTACAAAAATACAAAATAAAAAACATTGCAATGATATTTTCACCCTAATATATGACACATTCGCCGAACAATATGAAATTCTTTTGGTATATCTTCCTTTGCATGAGATGTAAAATAAGTGGAGTAAGCTATATGACCTTACTGGGCGCCAGCCTGGGGAGGTGCCGTAGCCAAGAAGGCGAGGGAGCGTGCGATGGCTTCTGGTACTGGAGGAGCTGTGGGCAAGTGAGCGCCTTGGGGCTGGAATCCATTCTCATCAGCAGTGTAAGTCAACTGGATGTTTCCGTTTTCGCTCGGGTACTCGAACTGACCGTGTACTTCCAAGGCATCGACGTCTCCAACCTTCTTTAAGTCTCCCTTTTCTTCAGCTTTGATACCGTTACCGGTTTCAAAGTTGTAGCTATAAGATCCATCACCGTTCACTTGACTATCCTGACTCACAATGGGGATCGGCTCAGCGGATTGAGGGGCAGCAAAGGCTGCTGTGGCGAAAAGGGCAACCAAAACCTGGAACACCAAAAAACACTGATTAGATCTAACGTAAGAAACTAACTAACACTCACATTTGATTGATGTTGCTATGCGTTTATGGCTTTCTCATTTCAGGTAAACACAGATATCCTTTATAGGCACTTCACAGTCACTGACACCGATGTTACAATGACATATACAAACAACACTTACAATGGATTTCATTTTTTAGCTTGTTATTGTTGAACAATCAACTGTAGAGTACTGAGAGTGATGCTGTCATGTCCTGATATTTTGAGTATTTATAGCTCTCTTTTGACCACCTCCCTTCGTCTCCCGAGTTTCGCAATACATTGCGATGTCGCAAAATCTATGAAATAAGTAAACTACAGATGCATTACCTCGAGGCGTATATGTCAACTTTTAAGACGACGTAACTGTTGTCAATAAGCCTAACGGATTTTCCAATTGTTCAGTATTGACCTTAACTCAACGTTTGCACGTACATTTTTACATAGATATGTTGTATAAACATAAGATACATGTAATTTACCTTGATAATACGCTGAGATTTTTCACTTCAGCGACAAATTGACAATCAAACATCAAAATCCTAGCGGCTTGCAAGTGCGAATCAATGATGGACATCCTGAAAGCTCGAATGGCTGTACAGTGTTTAGATCAAGTAGGAACCTGCAGTACTTAACACTGTTATTTTAGCTTAGAAACTGGTATGGCTGTGGTGCCTCCAAAATTGACCACATTAGCACTAGATTGGACACCATTTTTATTTGCAAGATATACATTATACAAAGGTTACACGTGCTTAACCATCATAGGTCGAGGCATAATATGAGCAATACCTATTCTAATTAGTGTTAAAGTGTTAATATTCGCTTTCTAACACTGTAGTAGTAAGCATAGCTACGTAATGAAATTAATGAATTTATTCATATAATGATCCATGGAAATATGAAGTATATAAATATTATTAATTCATTCACAACTTATTTTATTTACACTTGATTTTTTGATTCAGTGCGGCGATAATTTCTACGTCGAGTTGAGCTTTGTTTAGTTTGACATCTTAAGTATCACAGGGCATACGAGAGTAGAAACCCAACTCTAGTATTCATGCTTAACTACTTCTGAACAGTTAAGAACACAAGGTTGTGTAATGTTTGACAGGTAATCATATTTCAGATAATATAATGTGAAATAGAAAGATCATAACGATAAGTAATTGATATAAAATCTACAAGCTCAACTCTAATATATAGTCACAATTAATACATTTTATTCCTTCATTGACACAGCCATTTTTTTAATTATTCTCAGTTATTCGGATGGCTTGCGTGAAGATAAAGATTCAGCATGTAGAGGCCCTTTTAATGTTAAGGCCTTCCTACTTATTACTTCGAACATAATAATATATTTCAAATTGGACTCAAACTCAAACTGACCTTGTCTCACAGCCTGCAGCATTCGCATTCAGATTGTACTATTATCGTGAATTGTAGTTGATACAGTCAAATGAAGTAAAATGATATGTCGCCTACATTTGTCAGTTCTCATAATCCATAAAGACTTACTTAAATGCTTACCAGCACATAACACTGTCGAACTTTTACATAAGCTGACTAAATTTATGTATGTCTCCTAGAGTCTATGGGTCTTAATTAATAACGGTTTATTTCTAACGAAGCCAAATCTTGCGTGAGCATGCTAATCATCATAATAAATCATAAAATAAGGGATAACGACCGGTATCTTCATATTTTTTTCGAATACTGTGTACCTGTTGTATCTGGATAGTTTTGGTATAAAACTATATTTAACATAAAATATTTAATACTAGATGACCCGGCGAACTTTTTTCCGCCTAACAGTCAATGAATGAGCAGATTTAGATATTTCAAAATTAATACAAAACAATTCAGTTAAAGTTTTTTTAGGATGATAAATGTAATTGAATGATTACACCTTTTTGGTTTCGGCCTTGTCAGTAAAATTATCGCCACAAAAATAAAAAAAAATGTTATAATAATACTTGTAAAAGTCAACTTCAATTTTAACTATAGACAACATCAAACCATAGACAACATTACTTGAGCTGTCAGTTGCGTTTTGTTATGCCATTATTTTGTTACAATGTTTTGACTGATGTTTTTTTAATGATAGGTGCCTGTTGATAAATATATTATTTAAATATTTATTATCCTATTCCCGACGACGACAAATCCAAAAACATCAAAATCATTACAATCCGTCCAGCCGTTCTTGAGTTATAAGTGGTGTAACTTACACAACTTTGTTTTATATATATATATGTAGATTTACATTTCAAAACCAACCGCATATTCTTAAATCAAAGCAAATGTTAAGTACCTACAATTCGTAGTACTACTTACTTACATGGACACGTCTTTCTATAAATGTCGGACGTTATTTTAACCTTAACCTGCGACTGAAATCATCAACAGATGAAGACAACGTAATAATAACCACTCATCAACTTGTAATGCGCAAATGAATTTACCATATTAAGGTAGGTGATGTATATTAGACTTTATTATAGTACTCTTTAATTCCAAACTGGTTAAAGCTGTTAAATTTTTTCTAATATTATAAATGCGAAAGACATGTATCCTCACAGTCTGTGTGATTGATACTCTATTGTGAAAAAGCAACTAGACGGATTACGACGAAATTTGGCGCACACATAGTTTATGACCTGGATTAACATATATAGATAGATATTCATTACAGTAGTAAAAGTGACCAAAGCGAAAAGCGCCGCGGGATAAATTATAATATAATGGCAGAATTGCCCACATCGGTATATTTTATACGCAGTGGTTAACTGACTCTTACGATTTGTAGACTGAAGTAAAAGTACAAGAGCAGGAGCATTGATAATAAAGATTTAGAGTACATTGTTACACCATGCTAATAAGTATATTTATCTACTAGTGAATGGAAATACAGGTACAAGTCCGCAGATTTTTATAAGAACCTAAAAATAAATAACTCTGAGATCACCATTGAATCATTGAAATACTTCTTCTACTAATACTACAAGGAGTAGCTCTGAAGTAGCAACGCATCTGTGATCGACTTCAGATAGAACCCCTGTTCTATATGAATTTGCAGACGGTTGTCTTTGAGCGGCATCACCAAACAGTCAGGTGTACTGCATGATCGTTTCCTACTTCAATCATAAAAAAAAGTTTTTTCACATCAATCGCAGCTTATATTTCAACTCCATTTCAACTGGCCCGTCGGTCACGTTTGTATGTTGTGTTATTTAAAAAAATTAAGTTCATTAACCTGAAAAGTATAACAAATTATACTTCATAGAGCACAATATACTTAGTACTGTACTGCTATAAAAATGGAACACCTTACAAACAACAACAAAAAATATTATTCAAATTTAAATGTATGGCTAATTTGTATGCAAATTCATCTGTTGTCTAAAGCCATTATTGCACAAGCAACTCAATCTCGTATTATGTAGTTAATCTGAATATTTTAATTAGTGAGTTTATATAATAAATATGTCAAAGATCAAATGGCCACGTGGTAGACTGACTACGTGACCTATGGCCGTAGATCCACAAATAGAATCCAGGATTTCGCAAAGACATACGAAATATTTTGCATTAACACAATCGAAATATGTGTTTAGCGATTTAAGGCAGCTTGCACGCTTAACGCAAATTATAGTGATAGTAGTTATAGACAATATCTATTATTTCAGTCATAAGATAAAGATACGAATATGATAATGTGCATATCTTCGGTTTGCTTATAACTCAATTAGCTGCTTAATTAAAATTTAAAAAACTTAAATGGTAATATTTAATCAACTTCAAAAAAATGATATTCTCATTATGTCTTAAACACTAAATTGTTTCTTGATCCTTCTTGATTTCTCAAATAAGTTACTTTTATTTTTACTAGAGGCTTACTCTGTACCAATGGAAGCCAACATATAAGCCGAGCAGATAAGTTTGTTATTATGTAATTTTGTTATTATGTTAATATGTAATTTTGATGATGACATTAGGACTAGTCAAAACAGCATTTTAGCCAGATTATAGCCTCGCCGTCGAAAAATTGACGAGTCTTCTGAGCGGCTTATCGTAGCAGCATAAATGTTCTTTACACTCCTAGTAAACGATGGTTATCATCATAAAAAAGACCTAACTAATTTAATTTTTTCTACAAATAACGCTGGTAAGACAACATAACGTTATGTCGAAGGAAATGATTTTAAGTTAATGTCGAAACCAGGGTCGTTGCGGATGCCGATTTTTTTTAACAACCGCGGATGTGAATGCGCATGCGGATTATTAAAGTCTAAACATCCGCGGCTGTGGATGCGGATGTCCAAAATATATATAAATATAGTATATGAATTAAAAATTAAAACAATGATAAGGATATTATTTTAACATTTTTATTAATGAAAATTTGTATTTACTATAATGCTTTTATTTTTTTTAACTACACTTACTAATTTTCATATAAGTAAGTAAATTTAAAATAGGAATATTAGCAAAATGGCACTTACGTGGCGATTTAAATTAAATAAGCTGAGCTAAGGGTAATACTTACTCGTATATAGATTTTCTAGTAAATAATTATTTACACACTGATCATTGTGTATCACAGTAATACTCAGAATATCTATCTATTACAAACAACTGATGCACCAAAACATACGCGTTGAATCTTGTCACCAATTTTTTCGCTCCCATTGGTCATTGTCACATGCCCCCAATTTATTTATGCATCAGCTTGTATTACATTCGAATCCGCATGAAAATCCGCATTGATTATTCGCGGATGCGGATGCAGATGGCCAAATTTATGCGAAAGCTCCGCATTGCGGATGCGAATATTCGCAAAATCCCTGGTCGAAACACCAGGTCTTATATAGACTACATGAACACGACAGCCAATGAACAATAACAGCATAAGAAGTCCATCTTCATCATATCAAAACAATTATGGTAATGACAGAATTTTGGATGAGAATTGGCTTGGTTTAAATACACGTCCATTTTACTACGGAAAAATGTCATAATAACGTGCAAGAATTGGTAGACTCACCAAGTCAATCTATCAAATACGCTCAAATTTTATGCTCTTGTATGCCAAGAATTACATTGTAGGTACATGTGTATGTAAGTCGCGGATTACATGTAATCTGCGTAGTTACGAGATGTCTATAACTGGATCACACAGTTTCTAGATTTAAATTCGACTGAGCAGGCGAAAAATATGCTTCAACGAAGAGCTTTTCGAACATGAATAATGCTTTCATATACGTTTTCATACAATGGCTATGTATTAATTTCAGGTTTGGTCCGAATAATAACAACTTTTTGCTTAATCTTGCGTGCTAAAAGCAATAGAAGCAGTTTTGTTGAAGTGTATCCTTATGGGTTGAACTTATATGATCTGATTAGAAATGACAATATCATAACAATCAAAATTATAATATTTACTGATTAATAATCTATACTAATATTATAAAGAGGTAAAGTTTGTAAGTTTGGATCTACTGCACCGATTTTGAAAATTCTTACACAAATGGTAAGCTACATTATTCCTGAGTAACGTAGGATATATATTATTTCCATAAATGAATACTTTTATTCGTGGTAGTTGAATTTGCAAAGTAAGTCGGAGAAAAAACAGTCAAATGAAAATGTTGCTTCCGAACGCTTCTTTAACGACGAGATGTATGATTGAGTTCTAGAGAAAAGTTGTAGATCTTAATAATGCCTACAAAAAAGTCAGCGACGACATATGTCTAACGTTATATTTAAGTCAAAAAAGTACATTTTGCATTAAAAAAATAAAATTAACTCATTGGCTGAGGTTTTTTAGTTATTGTTATTATCAACGACTATGAATCCTTATCGTTAAAAGTAAGTTTATCATCTCAAGTGTTTAAAACACGAGACTTTTCCCTTTTACTGCATATATTTTGGCCGTGTGGTTAAACAGATAAAACGACTTATGTATGTAACCACCAGGCTGTATCTCAAGAACCGTAATAGCTAGATTGTTAAAATCCCGGTCAAATCAAACAGTGTAAGCCTATTGACGGTATGTAATATTAAGGATACAGTCCACTATCTTAAACTATTTTTAAATTTTCTGAACCTCTCTGCCAAAAAGTTGGCATTCCCATCATGTTCTTAAGTAACTTGAACAACCCCAACATGTGTAATGGCAAAAGGCAAGATGCCCATTCACAGAGTTAAGGTTTCCTTCGCCTATGTGGGCATTGATTTGTAAAAAGAGATTTTTTCCATGATCGTGATATGTTGGTTTATCTCAGGTTTATTCTGTAGAAAACAATACATTTTGCTCCTAGATAATAACACCGCATCAAATATAGTATTTAAATAAGTACTGAACAATTAAAATAAACAATCAATCATGATAATTTTATTCATTTACTTGAAACGTGGTAACATGTATGCTCTGTATATGTTTTGCTAAATTGGCATGCAAACAGATTAATATGTAGGTATATCAAATTTTAATGCCCAACGAAGTGGGCACGGGTCTGCTAGTAAATAATAAAATTCTAACAAGTATACACATAAACTGTTATTGTTTCATTAAACTTTGATGTATATCTATCCTCATCAGCAAGGTTTCACAATGTGATAAAAGCCATTTGATTAAACATTCGTTTGAGAACATAGAAACATATAACATGTAAATTAAATTGCAATAATCGATACTAAATAATTTGAAGTATGAAAATAATTAAATATAAGTACGTAAATCCTAATTATTTATAATAGCTACGTAAATATGAATTTGACCCTTTATTTTAAGTCGTCGCTGTGTAGGTCGCCTTAAAATTACCACTCGCTACTCGTTATATCCTAGCACAGAATGATTTATCTCGCGACCAAGTACAAAAATAAATAACTAATACAAAAACACAATTTTTGCTACATTACCATTATAAGGACAGTGTGTAATAATTTTAAGTATGTGCTCTATACAGCTACTTGAAAAGCAAATACAAACATGTTTTATTGTACACCTATTGTAATACGGAGTAAACTTAGGTATACGACAATTATGTATATAAAACTAGCTTTTTACGCAACTCCGCCCGCTTGAGTCAATAAAACCACGGTAAACTATCCAGATGCCAAATGTCATCCAAATGCAATTAGTATTTTTTGCATGAAAGAGTAAAAATATTCATCCATCCATCCTTACAAACTTTTTTATTTAGGTATATATTTCCATTGCCTTGTGCATCATTAAGAAAAGCATAAATTAAAAATGTTTCTATTCATTGTTCACTACTTTTAGTAGTAGGTAATAAAGTGTCCTACCTTAAAATATTATATCATTTAAAGGTAATTGACCTCGTATTTCTGTAATATTTCTACTTCTTCAATATATTAACGTATATATTATAAGGTGCGTATAATTTTTGTAATTCGTGTAAATATATAAAACATTTTTATATATCTATGCATAAATACATAGATACATTATCGGTAAACAAATTATTTAGCATAAACCCACAAAAAGTATGATTATTAATACCTAATTTGCGAGTGAAAGTCCTTTGTTAACACCTGATCTTGGATCAACAAAAATGTATTTTCCTTCTTTGTTGAAGCGCCTACTTCAGGCCTATGTACTTAGCCAACCATTGCTCAGATATTTTTTTACTTTCTAGTAATATTGAAGTCGGTAGTATTTTTGTTTAGTGGTATTTCATTTTAGAGTTCATTCCTATATTATATGTAAATGTTAACGTAAACATAAACTAAAATGTCAACGCAACCGTTAACAAAAATTTAACCTAAAACGTAAACGAAACATAAACATAAATGTAAACATGACCCTAAAATTTAATAAAACGTTTTTATGAAACAGCATCTATACAAAATTCATGACACAAATTTAACACTAATAGTTTTTATTAACTCATATTTAGCCATGCAAGACCCCTGCATCGTTAAAATTAAAGATGTAAAAGTTAATTTTTTACTCAAAATGCTGACCGACTAATCAGTATTAACTCCTATTTTGATGCATGTCCTACTCCTACAGCATTCTTAGGACGATGGTTAAAAATAATACCATATTAACTTTCCTCATATTCAAGATACTCATGTTTAATCCAAGTTCAATGAGCATAGCGTCAGCAGAAGGTGAGTTATTTTAAATTATGTAAAAAAATCCTAGGTACTTCGACCTCCGTCTATGTAGTTCCGGGACCAGAATAGGGCTACGGTATTGCCTGCCTGACGTAAGAGCGTAATTATATATTGCTGACCGTGACGTTCGTGAGAGTTAATTTTTCCAGGAAAGTTACAAAATTCACTCCAAATACAGGAGTGGAGGGCTGTTATATTTTGGGTGATATTTTAAATCTCCACAGTATATACATTAGAAAAATAGAATAGATAGGTACTTAAATCATAAACGCTTTTTACATTCATAGCCCCACAGTAGGATTTTCTCCTGTGTCGTGGGTGCCATGGACACACAAAGACGAATACACAAACACCCAGACCCAGAACAGAAATCTAAACTCATCATTCAGATGTTTGTCTGGCCGGGGATCGAATCCGGGACCCACTGCGTGGCATACCAGTATTGTGACCGCTCCGCCACGCGGGTCGTCAATCTACTTTAGGGAGTCGTTTAAAAAAGTTAAGGAGGAAAATCTCTCTTAATATTAAATGGGTGCCGTCCTGTAAGCATCAGGCTTACCTAACTGTGAAAGCCGTCTCTCTCTTTTATCGGAAGTATAAAAATGCATTGCCAGAAACACATTACCAAAGCTAACTTTGTTGCTAACTGTTGGCTTGGCCATTTTGATACTTACTTCAGAACAGAAACTAAATATTCGCATCACCTCCATGACGGAACAGCCAAGCCAGACAGATATGTAGAATTTGTGAAGTTAGGGTCAGTAGAGTTAGGCCGTGTAGGTTCTGAAGCTTGGCTCTACATGACATCTGATATCTTTTTCACAGGGCAACCCTTATGTGGTCGTCTTGGCAACACTTTACATAAAATGTTTTGGTGAAATTTCAGTTTTTCTTATAAGTTGCTAGGCAGTCTTTGACAGGGACTGCGCGGGGAGAAAGTTGAATGAGTAGGAGGCGTTCGTTTCGGTTGCGGTGTTGTCGGTTTCTTGTTTATAAATTAAATAGGTATTATTAATAAAATTATTTAAATTATATACTAACTTTAGTATTATATCTTATCGTATTAATTAAGTACTTAAAGTCGATTTGCTCACCTCGTCGTCAAAGGGCGTTAATAACTGAGACCTACCATGAGATTCTTGATTAGGGCGGAGAATCTTGTAATAAGTACTTATTAATAGGTTTTTTTAGTTACTGTCTACAGTCCCGTGTAAACTTTCATGTCCCAATTCATAAAATTGGTGAAAGTGTCATTCAAACTTCCACCCCCCAATTTTAGGGGATGGAGGGGCTAAAGTTTTAAGTCTATCTGGGGGCACGTTAGTGTTTTTGTATACTGAACTTTGTTTTCATACCAAATTTCGTCTTTCTAGCACTTCAGGAAATACTTAGGGTATTTTGAATTCTCATACAAACTTCTACTTCCCCATTTTAAGGGATGAGGGCGAAAGTTATAAGTTTATGATTATTTTGTTAGTTGTATACTAAACTTAGATTTCATACCAAATTTCAGCTTTCTAGCACTTCAGGAAGTAGCCAAACATTTTGATGATCATCAGTGTGTCAGTGACGAAATCGGTGTATTATAGATTATAAAGTATTAGACTTATTCAATTGAGACTTTGTAAGTTTAATAAGTCTATTATTGAAATTATATCCTGAGAATATGAACTATTTTGTACATCGGAAACCAACTCTATGAAGGTTCAAAAAAACGACCAAACACTTCGAGAAAAGGTAGTGCCCTTGCGCTTCGCTTGGCTCGTCTTGGCGGATATACCTAGATTTATACGTAACATCTTTGCTTTCATCCAATAACATGCATATATATAAACCATAACAATACTGCCCTCATTTTTATCGATACCTAGCTGCAATCTTATATAATATTCGTCTACATGAATAGATATTCACACAAAGGTTTTCACTCCCATCTGTTATGTAAATCGGATTGTAGGCAATTTTAGTCAATAGACTGACTGCGGGCGGATTTTAGTTCGCTGCATGAATATCTATTTGTTGGGAGTGGTATGAGCCACTGATGTATGATTATGATAATGTGATGAGCTCATTTGACATTTTAAAATGCTTTGTTAATATCGGCGGACGAGACTTAAAGTATAAAAAATATTGCCTAGTTTTTTATCACTATTTATATTCGCTACCGTAGCTTAAATAAAAACCAATTGTGTTTAAATATTCCACTGAACGATTAAATTACGAGTAGGTTGATTTAGCTGTAAGAAGTAATATAATTTGAACTTAATGTAAGGACCTCCAAACAATTTAAAGCATACTCAACTATAAAAACTAACATTATTATATACCTGTAACTAACAACCTATTGGAATAAACTCTTTTAAATTGCCTTTTTGTCTATCTAGATTTAAGTACTCTAAATTGAAGTTTAGTAGCCCCACAACATTTTTTTTTACCGTATCATCCTGGTATATGCTCATAAGGAAAACACAATCAAATAGTTACTAGTTCTCTAAACATACCATTAGGTATGTTTAAATAGATTTCACGTAACATTTTAAATCTACAATGATCACGTTTGCGACCGTGGGTCGTTAATGTAGTCGATCTGCCCGAGGTCGTGAGGCGCTTCAAATGTCAGGATGTCGTTGGTTCATTTCATTAATTAGCGCCAGTTATGTAGACTTAGTTTAAACAAAGCGCATTGCAATCGAATTGGGAGACGTAACATTTGCGTTTGCTGGTTGGTCACGTCTATGCGTTTCAGTACTGATAGATCGATAGGATGTGATTTCAAGGTTATATAAGTACATCTACGCATCAAAATCGGATACCTATTAGTTACTTGATAATAAACCACAAAACAGAATCGTTTATAATCTTCTGTGGGAAAAATTGACGTTGTAGAATTTTTAATTATTTACTTTGGTGTTAACCTATGTTTTTATCAATGTCTCGCGAGGTCAATTCTTTTATTAAGATGTCAGTCAGACGGATGTCTCAACATGGTCTCTGGAAGTGTAGGTAAGTTTTCGAGGTTCACACATTACTGTGAGTGTTATGTGAAGTTTATGGCGATACGGTCGCGCGACCTTGACACGCCGTAGGGAAAGTGAACAGACCGGTTGTTGAGTAATCCGTCGGCGCCTATCAGACTCCATCTGTTTAGAGGAGGTCCGTTGATGCCTCTTCACAAATGACCTCGCGCCCTCAAATGTACTTTATGATTATGATAAATTGATACGGAATCTACTTTAAAATTAACTCGTAATATATACAGAATGCACTTCCTCAAATCTACTAATTTAAATATTTATTCACCTCTACCTGCCTAAATATAAACAACCAAATAACATCAGCAATATTTTTAATCACCAATTGCCGTAAAGTCTTAATAACAACTTGTAATTATTAACTTAAAGCTAGTTAATACATTTTTATGTTACTTTTTTTCTTATTGTTCTCTTTATATTTATTTACTTTAATCTTTGAGCCTCATTGTGATATACAGATTATTTGGTCATATATTTGTCTAAATGTCCGATCTACTTATTTCTAACTTCCCTGGTGTCTGGACTCTGAGGTGGTAAGGTGGCCAGGTAGTCCAAGGCCTTCTGGATATCTTGTGGGATTGGCGGTGATGTGGGCAAATGAGCACCTTGTGGTTGGAAACCATTCTCATCGGCAAGGTATTGTACATTTATGACCTGAAAAAATACATATTCGTAAAGATTTCTTTGCAATGATATAGCCCTTTTACCTACGATAGCGAAAATAAGATTATTAACAAACAACAAGAGATACATAGCTTAATTAAGAAATGTTATAATGTAACATTTATTGCTTAGAAGATAATATATCTTGAAGCACACTATTGGTTAAAATCTGTAAACATACGAATTTTGAACACGTCCAAGGTTTTTGTATTTAAAACTAAGTAACAGACAATCATGCGGACCACCTGATTGTAGATAAGTGTTCACTGCCGTCCGTGAGCATTTGTATGTGTCTGTATACGTATGTATCTGTATGAACCAATAAAATTATAAACCTATCTGCACGAGAACAATAAAGGAATACCTCGTGTTATTGCTTAGAAGGTTGTTTTTGTCCGCAAGATATTTTATTTGTAACGTGATATGATTTTACATTAATACATGTATTGGATATCTTCAACATACATTAATTAAGCATCCGACCTGTGTGAACTTTACTGAAGGTCAAGTTTATAAAATTGTTTTCATGTTTATCTGTGTCATTATTATTTAACGTATTTGCTTCTATTATTTCAATTCGAAGTAACTGAGATAATTAAACTTATAAGCTTTTAAATAAATTTGTTGTAGCGCCACTGTTTGTATTTATTGATAATGAATTATATTCAAGCAGCAATTAGCGAACCGAGAAGCTTTCAGAATTTGTACATATATTTATCTACGTATATTTATCTACTGCTTATTCATATCATAATAAGTACTTTTGTGTAATATCATACTAAAATCGCTTCGATCAAATATGTACCTATAATGTTTGTCTAAGCGCCTTAAATTGTGCGCGTTACGTTGCCGTCTGTTTTCTAATAAAGTTGAGAGCAGGCGCAGTCAAAATCCAAAACATTATTATTGTATCATTAACAAATATTAAATTAAATTATTAAATTGAATGTTGCATTATAATTTAATAAATATAACAAATTTTCGTGATATATGTTAAAAAGACATGTAAATAACATGTAATTAATAAAAGTAGTGTTAAATAAATTATGCTATACCTGTCCATCAGGCGCCGTGTACTGATACTGGCCTTGCGCACTTTGGACCTCTTGTTCTGGGATTCCTTGATTCTTAATGTAGCCTTGTTCCTCAGCCGCTATTCCATTTCCAGTTTCATAGCTGGAAATAAATCGAACAGTATAGCATTTGAAAAGAAGGTGGTAGAACTCTTTGTGGTTCGACTCCGGAAGCACCACCGCCACATCTATTTCTGCCTCATAACAGCAGTGTTATGCACTGTTGTGTTCTGGTCTGAAGGGTGTGGTAATGGAGACATACTTACCCGAGGCATTCCACGTTACTCCTCAGGGGTAGCAACGCATCTGTGGCTAACCTTAGGTGAGACTTAGATCTTACATAGGGTTGATTACAGATGTCCATGGGCGGCAGTAGCCACTTACCATCAAGTGGGCTGCATGCTCGTTTGCTTCTTCCATACTATAAAAAAAATCGTGTTTCCTTAACCTTCATAATTCGGAATGATTTTTTTGTGGATTTTATAGATGTTTTCATAATCCAACTGTTCCTGATAGGTATATGAAAGTAATCGTATGAAGAAAAACCAAAGATATCATAATTTTATGATCTGAAAAGTAATTTACATGTCACAAATTATATACACGGATCCCTTAGGACTAAGTTTAAGTACGTCAACTACGAATATCTCCCTCATACCCTCCCTCTCTTACCACACATGTAACATCCTTTAAATCACAACAGCAACATTGACACTGCTGCTATGAACCAGGAATGTGTGTGGCGATAGTTCTTCTGAAGTCTTACACAGAAAGACTCTACCACCTTCAAAATTCTCACAATTTTGAATTTATATATTTGGATTACCAACATAAGATACAACAGTTCTCTTATGAGGTAGGTACATTTTCATAAAAATCTAAATAATTAACTGTTCTTACTATAACAGGTAACCACAACATGCATTTAGTATATTTAACATTAAATTTTACTCAGAAATAAACTATAAATAATATAACTGAACAAACATAACCATGATGACTAAAATAAATATGATAAGTAAAGTAAAAGGTACGACAAAAGTTTGTCAATTTTTTGAGCTTGGCTGAAAAAGTGGAGTAACTATCGTGATGGATATCTAGGTGTCTAGATGTAGACAATCCAATCCAATCAATTCTAGATGTACATATGTATATGTACATACATCTATGTGCATCTAGAATTGATTGTTTTTTTTTTACAATTATAGAGATTTTAAGCCTAAATTTCGCAGTATTGGTGCTAGATGTTAACACCAACACTGCGTCGTTTTTTGTCGTTATTTCTTGTCACTCTTCGTAAATTTTTGTTAAAGTCACATTAATACTAACTTCCACTTATAAGATCCATCCGGGTTTATAATCTGCTCTTGTCGAATTATAGGTATAGGCTCCGTCGTATACGTTTGCTGTTGTTGTTGTTGCTGTTGTTGTTGGTACTGAAAAGGCTGAAAACCGACGTCCGCTATCACTATCCCAACGAGAAACGTGAAAATAATCTGTAAAAAAGATATACTATATAGAAAACTTTGTCTATTATCATCCAATTACGTAAAGTCGCATTATCAAGTATGGGTTTCCTTTAAGAGTAAGTATGTTTTAGGTCATAATCCAACACTATACTACACGAAACTAAATTAAAACTGGCAGCCTTCACACGCCTTTGAGAACTTTTTTTTTTAACTTTAAACGCTTATATTTCTTCACAGTATTAAATTAAGAATTAATTCATTTAATTCTTATCAGAGGTGTGTCTTTGGGGATTGTACCTAGAACCCTTCAATTAAGAAGCTGAGATTTAAACCACTAAGCTATAATTGCTTCTTACTCACACAACTTAAATGCATACGTACTGTTAATAGATGAATCATGAGTTACTTTTTTCTATTGACATTCAAGCAAAGTTACCTAATTTAATGTAAATTTAAACCATAAGGCGTGACTTATCATACTGGTACTGAGAATACATCGTATATACTTACAGAGATTATCTACCATACATGCAATATGGTCTCAAAAGAGATAGCTACAGTAAAATACGTTAATAAATAACAAAATAAAAAGCGATGATATTATTAGTAATAAATGATGATATTATTGATTGATGAATTATGTTACGTTTGAGTTTACTAAGTATGCACTTATTAAACTACGTTAAAATAAATAGAATCCATAATATATATTTTACTTTAGGATTGACCTAAATGAGCAATGAGAATTCCGCATTTTCCTTTTTTACATTTACCTATAATTTTGTATAAATTTCGCAAAAAATAAATTATGTGATGAAAGAGGAAAATAAAGTGAAAATAAAATGTAGAGACGTTTTCTTTATGAGTCTATATTACTCAACGAGACAAGGATTAGTTTAACGCAACGGCCTGTGACTGTATCGTCTCTATACTGCCTGACATAGAGTCGCGCGGTATGTTTACATTATGTGTAAATATGTAGAATGCGTTATCTGGCGACACGAGCTATGGAGATCTGTCACGCTCTAACGCGGAACGTAGAGTCTGTTGACGCAGCGTTCCTTACCTTTGTACATGACACCAGCTTGGGTTAAGGATACAATTTTAAACACTGGATTAAGTAAGAAAATACTACTTTTTTATCAGACAATATATTTTTCTAATATCATAATCATATCAAAATAGCAAACGAGCATACTGTGCATCTGATGGTTAGTGGAAACTGCTGCTATAAGCACACATCACCCAAGATTATAATCCTACCTAAGGTCGACCACAGATGAGTTGCTACCCCTGAAGACTAATTTAGCTCGAATAAGTACGTCCCCTTAGCACCATTCATATCCGAAAATATCAGCGCTTAACGCTGCTGTT
>MOOZ01000222.1:823419-842180 GCA_002930495.1 Cecropterus lyciades | reverse complement strand
TTGCTACCCCTGAAGACTAATTTAGCTCGAATAAGTACGTCCCCTTAGCACCATTCATATCCGAAAATATCAGCGCTTAACGCTGCTGTTAGGCAGAAAGAGTGAGGCAGTGGTGCCGTTGAAGTCGAATTCCAAAGGTTTCTTCCCACCACCGTCAGAATCAACCTTGAATCTCAAACGATGGTTTCGTTTTCTACTGATATAAAAGATTTTATATAAATAAATTAGAAAAATCTCAGTCGGATCATCTTCATTTCCAATAACTGAAAGGAGATTATTTAAGCTTTTTTAACTTTTATCAAACTATTATTTAAGTATTTAGAAAAATATATACATACTTATTTATTTCTTCATTACCTTTTTTGACTTTTTATGTGTACAATTTCAGAGTGTGGTAGACAAAAAATACCAAATTCTACCCTACGCATGCAAAAATTACATGATGACTTATGTTTAAGAATGACAACTAATTTTTCTATGAAATCAGAAAGTTCAAGATACTCACAATGCACTTCATGGTGAATAAACTGCACTGCATGTAAGTACTTTTGGGTAGCCGGGAACAGAATGATGCACTGCGATTTAACCCCCAGTATTTATACAAAAAATTTTGTGTCAATTACGTACGACGTGATGCGATGTAGGTACTTTATGATCTCTTCTCACAAAGGATAGGCATCGCGGTACGTCCCTTTGACTCGATGCATATGGTCATACGACAACAGCGCATGAGTTATAAATTTGTAAAAATAATATTCCTACCGCCTCACGTTTATGGGACTCGTCAGAAATTTACCACCGTCCTGCCAAAATTAATTTTCAATAAGTTTTATATATATGAGTATCGTCAACAATCTGTGAAAATAATTTTAATAACGTTATTTATTTAATTCACTTTCTTTTTAAAGAAACTATCATTTTAAAACTGGTTAACGCAACTAAAGGTAAATGCACAGTTAATATTTTTCACCGGCTTCATTTCTTAGAATATATGATGCAAGCATGAGGATAGGTACGTATATGAGAAGTCCATATGTGGAAAGCCCAAGTCCATACAATGATTAGGATTATGTAATGATTTTCGTGCAATTTACATAGGATGAAAAATATAGTGTAAACCTACATAACGCATTTATAAACCAAGTTTTACATATCCTTAACGAATTTATCGCTGAATCTAAGCCTAATACTAGGCTAGGAAGTGGAAGAGCCCCATATTGTTCAACTCACAGAGCTGTTGTGTTCTGGTTTGAGAGATGTGATTTTGGTATGGGAGACATATCCAACGTTACGTTGTTTCCCATGTGATTAAAGCATATAGAAAGCAACGCAACTAACTTCAATCACTGGTAGACTCAATTGCTGCTTACGAGTGACCATTTGCATCTATTATAAAAAGTAAGATTTTGTTCACTGTCTTAATTCAGCGCCTACCACCATTTTTGCGATGAGATAAAATCATAAATTAATCAAACAGTAGGTATCATGCAGGGTACAGAAGTTACTATAACTCAGAACTACTACTGATTTAGATGATAATAAAACAATCCATAAACGGTAAGAAAAGTAAATCCACTTATCAGTGGGATGTCTGTTCTCATCAGCTACCTAAAGTCTTGTACCTACATAATTTTAGATAGCAGAACTCATCGTGGCTCGAATCCATAGACCCCACCACCCCACGGTGGTGGAGTCTATGCTATTACTTGCCTAATAAAAAAAGTGTACAGCGCTGTTGTGTTTTGTGTGATAAGAGAGTCTTACACAGCAATACCTCGACTTACGCAGTTAAATGATTTTTAATTTACAAATTTTAGAAAATATAGATTCCAATAAAGAGTTTATTTCTTCTACAAAACAAAGATATGGAAATGAGATAAATAAATCTTTGAGTCGTCTAACTTCTTTGTTAGATTTTATATAGCCTTCTACATCAAAATAACTTCGGTTACCAATTTTATATTTATATATTTAGGATTTTTTGTCTTAGTAGCTATTTTATTTAGCTACCAGCAACAATTAAAAATCATTATTACTTAAGCGAATTCGACTTATGCGGTTATCTCTCACCGATCGCGTAAGTCGAGGTATTACTATGACAGTCATTCCATCTCAGATCTCAGGGGTAGGAACGCATAACATATGTTGACAACCTCAGACAGGACTCCATTGGCGGCAATTGCAATTTACCACCAAACTGTAAAAATCGTCTGTCAACTATCTTATATCAGTATGCCATCCAACATATACCGATAAATTTGATAGGTTTTTTCCTTTTACTATCTACTTTCAAAAACATTATTTATTAAAATTCAAATGCTACGGAACACTATTGTTTTATTCCCTGCGGACCACTAATAATGAGAAGTGAGTGAGTGTCAAAAATGATGTAACACAAAAATCTGCAGATTTAACCTTAACTCGTAGGAACATCAGTGCAGGCAGATCTCAAACCAGTTGCAAATATGCGCGTGTGACACACTTCAACAAGGTTTTTTAAAACAAAAATTTATTGATCTTGCCTCATCGAGTATTCATACACAATAACAAAATATTACCCTTCGAATTTTATTTCTATACTGATCTTTTTATTTATTTAAAATACAATATGATCGACGGTTCACACTCGCATGGATAATAAACATACCTATAGTAGTAAGAGCACATTATATATTATTTAACTTTGTCTTTACTCACGAAATATTCAAGTTTATTTATCCACCAGTTTTTCAAAATAATTCATTTGATAACTGCAACTCAACTGTACCTTTAAAGTCCTAACAGTTACATTTAAATTATATGAGTAGTACCGTGCCGTGTGATGTCGTTCTTTAATAGCACCACTTTCTCTCTCTCAATCGACGTCGAAGGAAGAGACTAAGAGAAAAAATCCAAGGGTCGCCATGTAACAACAATATCTCCTGCAACTACCAAGTTACATTCCACACGCGGTGAATGCCAAAACCCTCATTAGAAAAGGTCTATCCGATATCGGATATTCATAATTAAAAACAGCAAATTAGCTTAAAAATCAGCAAAGGGTTATTAAAAAAAATATTTCATTAATAATTGAATTTATTTAATGTATTTCAGTACATTATACAGTACACTGTACAAAGGTTTTATCGTCGTGTGATTACTATCTTCAGACAGTTTGTTTCTTTGATTCCTCTTTCGCTTCCCTGGTCGGTCCCCAAGGTTGGTAAGGGTTGTATAAGTTTTGCCTAGGGTCATAGGGATATCGTGGGTCGTAGGGATATCGGGGGTCATAGGGTCTAGGATTTTGAGGGTTGTTGTATTGACCGTAGTAAGGATTGCGGTAGTTGTGAGGATTATAGCGATTGTATAGGGGATCGTAAACTCCTTTGGGGTCTTTCAATCCAACTGGAGCGAGAGGAACTACGCCTTTGCCGTCTGCCGGGATGTGAACACCGGATGGTCTAAACCCTGTAAAAAGTTAAACATAATCTTAAAAAAAATATCCTGTAAAATTAAGCAAGTACATCAAATTTATCATAATATACATATGAAATTCTCCGCACTCGGATTGATCATCTAGATATATTTCCCTTAGCCACGGAATCACGCATGAATGGCTGTGTGCTTGTTTTCATCTGGAGAAGGTTCTTATAAAAGAAAAAATGAGTAAGTTTCTCAAGAAATAAAAAAACTGGTATACCTAACCTATAATTGACAATATAAAAATTTGTAATGTAGCCTTAAGGCATTTGACATAAGTGTCAGTCTTATCAATTCGAATTTAAAATTCTCAATTAAGATAGGACAAAGTCCATACGGTCGACTGGTTTTAAATTAAATCTTTAGAATCAAATCAAAAATACAACGCATAGAAAAGAGGATTAATACAATGGTTCGATACCTAACATTACTAGGTAGGTATGTACCGTTCCTGTAGCTCCGGGATCAGAATAGGGCTACGGTATCCCCTGCCTATCGTAAGAGGCGACTAAGAGGGGATTTCCGGGGTTGTGGACGGCAAGAGAGGGAGCTCGAACCGTCCAGCCAAGCGACTCAGGGAAGGACGACATCATATGTGGTCGCATGCCGTCGTAACATCTGAAGTCACTGTGAGCGTAAATGCTCACCGAGAAGAGCCAGAAAGGGGCATCGCGCTCGGAAGACTCCGGTTGCGTTCCGTTGGAGATACCGGAGTCCTCCACGTAGCACTGAGGACGGCCACCGGGGGGTTTTACGAGTAGTGCGGTAAAAATCCCATATAACCCAGCGTTGCTCAAACGGATACCTTTTAAAGGTTTCCCCCTCGTTACAAAAAAAAGGTAGGTATGTACAACAATATCATTAATGATATTTCATAATTGCTATGTTTCATAAGATAAAAAATTCGCCTGCTTGGCATTTTGTCAAGCCTTATAAAGGTCGTGTCATTATCTTTTTTTAATATCTACAATCGATCGATTCTCGTACAGCGGTGAATTAAATGTTCACGCTTGTAATTAGTCGTACTGAAACACAGTAATTCGTTATTTTTAGTACCTTCATCGCATTTAAACATTGTAAACAGTTTAATAACAAATTACAGTTAATCGCTTACTTCCGAATTACCTTACTTGCTGAGCAAGATTGAGTATTTTTTAAATATGTTTTTATGTAAAACACAAGTAACAAAGGAACAGGCTACCTGATGGTAAGGGGCCGTCCATTACGTCACAGAAATTTCCCGACTTTTTGACCCCTCCCCCGTCCGTGTCACAGCTGGTCACATTTGTGAGACCCTCCTCCCTAGTGTGTCGTCACATTTTGAAAATTTATGCATAAAAAATATTAAATTAAAAGAGCAGTTCTCAAAGTATAAATGAGATTTTATACTAACATATATTTAAGATATAACGTCACGAAATTTAGGACCCCTCCTACCCCCATGTCAAACCATGTCACACTTCAATGACACCCTCCCTCCCCCTTATCGTGTGACGCAATTTATGAATGACCCCTAAGTGGTTAGTGGTCACTGATCCCAATACACATCTGTTTTACTGACAACTTACCTAAGATCGGCCACAGGCCTGAGAACCTAGTTGAAATGCCATGAATTTTAATGTATTTCCCTTGCCACACCCATCAAAACATACTACAGTAGCGCTTAACATTGCTTTTGTGAAGCATAAACAGGTTCTTGTATTACATACGTATTCTTCGCCGTGAGATACAAGTACAAAAACGAGATTTAAATGATTAAAGGAAAAAGTAACATACCGTGTTCATCAGCCACATAATTAACTTGGATGGGTGTTCCTTCAGGAGAAATGTAAGCGTAGCTGCCCTCAACCACCTGCCATAAATATTTATTTTTTATGTATACCTTATTATTATTGTGTATTTATTATATTATATTTAAGAATTTATCTTGTATAGTTAATAAAAAGTAGAAGATTACAATTCAATTACACTAACACTTACACTCGTTAGAGTTTAATTCAGTCAATTAATTTCAAGGAAATTATTTTATTTGATTTATTTACTTGACGAAAATAGAAGAAAGTGAAAACATAATATCATGATAACAACAACAAAATAAAACTTTTGAAATAAAATGAAACAAGTACGGAATCCGTAGCGAAAGCTCTTATAATTTTTCGAAAGATATGTAATAAATACAAAAAGATGTTTTTGCACAAAAATATTAATTTCATAAAATTTAATCTAATACATTATTATTACCTGGGTTCCTTGTGGCTCACCATTATTGTCAATATAGGCATCCTTTAAAAATCCGCTCTCTTGAGCCTGCTTACCGTCAGCGGTTGTGAAGCTTAAAACAAAAACGAAAATCTATTTAAAGATATAATATTCAAACCTAAATTTAATATGTCATTATAAATTGTCATTACTAATATTTTAACTTATATTAACTAATACTAAAAACTTATAGCAAACACATCTAATCTAAGTATTTTTAGAGTGAAAACCTATTTAGGGGCGTTGAATTTTTTGGCAGAGAAACCAACATACTAATTAACAGTATATTTCAAGCAGATACCAGAAGTAAAATCATGTACATACAATACAAATAATGAAATATATTTTTTGAATCATCAATATGTTATAAAAATTTAATAAATAACGGTTAGTTTTAATACGGTTACTTTAAGTATTCACTTCCGTCCTCAGTTCGCATCACTGCCTATGTACTTTTAAACATCTATAGGTACTAATATTATAAAGCTGAAGACTTTGTTTGGTTGAATGTCTAATCTCAGGAATATACAATAACAGTCATGTTATTTACCTGTATGAGTAGCTGTTGTCAATACCACGCTCATTGGAGTAAGTAAGTATAGGCACGGCTGCACCGGCATTGTATAACGGGTTATTGTATCCTGGTATCAAAGGGTTACGACCTGGTGCGTAAGGATATATAGGTGATGCGCCGTTAATTGGGCTAACTTGAGGTACGACGCCCGGTGGCCGTCCATACGGCCCCAAAACCGGCCTGTATGGTAAAGAGTCACTTTGCACCAAGACGCATAAAAGCACACAACCGAGGAGACGGATCATCTGAAATAAAGTGATACTTAATATATATATTTTTTTTAATATAAATGATATTTTTATTTGGTTGACGTTCTTTAATATTTTAGCTTCACACAGAACATCACACGCAGGTATATTTTGGTTTGAGACTTACATACATGAGTAACCAACTTAGCGTAATTAATATTGTTATCTTAATTTTTGGTGCTTATCTAAGCTGTATTGTTGTAAATCAAATGAATTCGTTCACTGGTTAACATTTTGTAATGTATTTTAAATGCTGTTGAAATGTCTTGTTCCAACAGTTTTAAATGTTACTGTGCTATGATCCAATGTGCAAGATACAGAAGTTTAGACTTAAATCCTATTCTAGGTTTGGGAATGTCCATAGGCAGCAGTACAGTCTTACCTTGAAAAAAAAACTTTATGGTCTATGCTCTATCAGATATCAAACAAGCATTACGATTCACCATCAAGAAGACCATGCTGCTTACTTTGCCAATTTTTGAATAGTTCGATTACTGAATTACCTCAGCTTAAACTGTCAAATTCAATTCAAAGTGTCTTGTTCACCTTACAGCAGTAAAGTATTAGACCAATCCACACTTGTACAACCTGATAGATTATGGATTACGAATTTATTAATCGCCTTCCCAAGGGAAAAGAGGTTATCTATTCTTAAAATAAAAGCCTTCTCATTTTATCCCCCAATCCATGAACAGCGGAGGCTGATACTAGACGTCGACGATTAAAAATTGCGCTTTATATGCTATAAATGGCTAAAGTATAAAAATTTGTTTCTTTTTAACTTTTGCCTTACACTGAAGTATTCTATTAAGCTTGAGTGAAATAACAGAACAAATGGCAGAACAAATAATAAGTACTAAATTGGCATAATTACAGCAAAACATATAATAATTAAATTAATGTCTGATTTGAAACATACTGTTTACGATGCTTTACTTATTATAAAATTATGTTGCTTCATATGCGACATTGGTCTTCAAAAATCCTGCAATATATTATAAGCATATATATAGCACAACATTGTGTAGTTTACGTAAATGAACAAATTTTGTGGTTCTAATATAGTAGTTAAAATTCTATTACCTTTATGAGATCGTTGTTAAGATCCGACTGCACAGCTTGTACACAGTTTGCTACTGTTTGCGTGGGATCCGAATATTCCATTTATAAGCAGCAGGGTTGCTTTGTACTGATATTTTTTGTTATGCCATCACTCAAACGTGAGGCTTACACACGTCCCTTTTACCTACCAACCGTAGTTAACCGACTTATACTCATATTCGCCAATGATCGTAGAGCACGAAGAGAGCATTTAGCAATTTGAACCCGAAATTACAGTAAATGGTACGTGCTACGAGACAGAGATATTACCCATCCAATTACAGGTTGTTTCGACAATATTGCTTTGGCAAGTATAATGTGTAGGCATTCTGTTACATTAACTTTAGCTATTAGAATTTCCTATTCCCATTCTCTTGTCATCTCCGACAACTCAAGTTTGTTGCCAATTAGGCATTGGCAAATTTTATGGATGCTAACAATATAAGATAAATGTTTATCCAGCGAAGAGTCATGTAAGGTTAAATCTACCCTTTAGCTAACTGAAAGAAACTTATCGTGTTGTTATGAAGAATAGAATTTTAGCCGTGTGGTTCCGGCACCAAAGAGAATAGACCACCCCATACTCGCCCATGGGTGTCGTAGAAGGCGACTAAAGGTAGATGGGCAGCAGCGCCTACTTGGGCATTTAACACCTCACTGCGACGTTCCCACTGGTCCCTGGTCCCGCTTGTGGTAAGATTCTTCATTGGATCTGCCTAGCTAGCTACTACCCTCAGATCTGAGTCTACCGTTGATAACGATTCGTCCTGTTTCGGTAGTGCATCTGGGAGCCAGTTTTATCCCTATTCCCCCCATTCTGCCAATCCTCTTGTGATGCTTCCCACGACGTATTTCTCGGGACCGGTGAATCTTTCAAGAACCGTCGCGAACTCGTGGGCGCGTGGTGTATTTGTGTGGGGACCAGGGAGACCCGGTGAAACGGTGTACCGCAGGCCGCCCGCTGGTCAGTTGGGGACCCGAACCCAGGAAGGCTGTCCCGCCAACAGGCGAAAAGGTGCGTTGCACGATTACCTTGCCGGAATAAGAGGCCGGTGTGGAGCCAGGTAGTTGTGCACGGGGGGGAACAGGGGCCCTTCCATCCCTCGCGCCAGCACCCCACATCACCTCCGCGAACACGGTGTCATTGGACCTGCGCTTAGCCTCGAGAGGCGTAGACGGAACACCGCAAATCCTTTCCAGTTCCCTGTCTTTCCGCAAATTAAAAATGGGCAAATCAAAAACAAAGAGAAAAGTATTGACAGCGGTTACCTTCTCCACACTCACTGTAGATATATGCAATATCAGGAAAGTCCATTCAAATCTGAATGCCGTCCATCACCACCTCGAGGAGGCAAAGACGGCTTTTCTCCTTTTGACGGAAATGCTGATATCTAGCACCCCAACTTTAATTTAGAGTACACGTCGTGCCGGGGTGTGTGTGTATGTTTGGGGATATATCTCAGGTGCCTAGAAGACAAGGTCCTATAGCGCACTGGGCAACCGACAGATTACTGCAGCAGTATCCCTCGGCGGAGTTTAGTGATTCTTGGTGACTTTCATGCTCACCATATGGACTGGCTGGGCTCTCGACTTTGCCAGAAGAGCTGCATATGACTTCTCCTTGGCATATAGGCTCTCCCAGGCCGTGCCCGACGTCACCAGGGTACCTGCAATGATATATTTCAAGAAATTGGTAGCATGCATTGCTATGCAGATGACAGTACGGGAGATACCTTGTACACAGGTCATTTTTGACCTGGTGCCTACGTCACCTTTCCTCCACCGTACCACTCGCCGAAGGATGAGGTTCCATCCGTATCAACTGGACTCGTGGTGGTCCTCCACGGTTCAGTTTATACGCTCATTTTTACCACGGATGTGTAAGATGTGGAATGAATTTTCTCCTGAGGTATTCCCGGAGCGCTATGACATGGGACTCTTCAATAAAAGTGCGAAAAGAGCTCTTCTTCAAAGCCGGCGGTGCATTGGCGACTCCCCTGGTGTTGCAAATCTCCATAGGCGGCGGTGACTAGTTTCCATCAGGTAGCCCGATTGCCTTACCGTTAGGCTTAAGTATAAAAAAAAATCAATCAGCCATTATGTTAACTCTAGTAAATTTTAATTTGCTATATCGAATGAAATCTTGGCCAAAGCCAATCGCAGTCTGCAGCTGATATTTATACATTATTTAATGATTATATACTATAAATCTCGGTAAATGATATATTTTACATCAACTTCAAATAAATGAAAATATAGTCAATTTTTGAACCTACGTGACATCGCTAAACCATAAATGTTCCATTTATCAGGTTCAATTGGTCGATGGAATATCAAAAAATTATTTGTTCGTGAATGTTTATGTCGTAAACTGAACTTACTGTCCAAATTGCATGACTCTTTAGCTTTAATAGTTTGGGTGCTGCAATGATAAGTCAAAAGTAAATATTTTTTTTATTAAAAAAAATCATGCATAGAAAGACAGACTCTGAAGGAGGAGCTGAAGCAGTGAGACAGAGGATTGACGTCAACATAGAAAGTAATGATCAGATTCGATTTCCATAACATGTTTTAATAACTCATTCTAACCCAACTTCAGAAGAATGAATGTATATTTGAACGTAGTAGGGATTTTTCTAGTTTCGTAGATTGATTCCAGAGGCACTACCTAGGTTATTACACCTGTTAAGGTGTAATAACATCAGACTTGAACGCAGCTGCGATCCAGGTTGAAAGGTGTGATAAGGGATATACACATACACGAGGTGTACCAACGTAGGCCTCGGAAGGAGCAACGCATTTGTGGACCTCAGTTAGGACTCTAATTCTATCCGAGTTTGAGTATAAACCACTTACCATTGAGTGTTCTGAATGCTGCATGCATTTTGAGAGTGGTAGCCTAACACCCTAATAACGTTATACGCTGTTGTGTTCTGGTGTGAAAAAAAGGGTAGGGAAAGAAAAACATATTTATCCGAGGCATTCCAATTTAGTCCTCAGGAGTAGCAACTTATCTGCGGCTGGCTAACCTGAGGTAAGTCGCTGATCTTACCTGGGGTTGATTACAGATGTCCATGGGCGGAAGGGGCCACTTACCATCGAGTGGACTGCACACTCGTCTGCTACTTTCGTATTATAAAATAAAAAAATGCACCTTTGCTTAATCTATTAATTTATTAACACACTTACACTTTAAATTTATTGTGTATAACAATAAGTTTAAAACAAAATGATATATGAAAAAATTAACCGAAACCATTGCTTATTCATGATTGTTGGAGAAAGCTCGTACCATAATCTTACTGCATGAACAAAGAAGGAATAGAAATAAGAAGAGTTTTTATGAGAAGAATATTTGAAAAACGCTTTGAGGTGAGTTATTAACTTCTAATAAAGTACAATTATAACTTTTACAAATTATTTTGTTTATACTTAGTTATATCTTCGACAGATATATCCTATTATAAAACTTGCATGTCTATAATCTTACTAATATAATAAATGCGAGAGTTTGTGAGGATGTATGCGTGTATAATGTTTTTCTTACACGCAAAAAGTATTAATTGGATTTGGATGAAAGGACAAGGCCAACTTATGTGTGGCTCTCTGCCTGGGTTCGCAAACTGCATGTGCATATAAATTTTAGTTTTATTTTTATTAAGAATATTCTAATAAAAATAAGAACACAATTTCAAAGTCAGGAACTAGAGGTTTTTTGTAGGTCTGAGAACTATAGTTTATCTGCAACATTGTTACGTTTTGTTTTTGCTAATAAATAAAAATAAGAAAAGTGGAAAATATAATCATTATCCATGTGGTATCATATTACAATTTTTTGTGATTAGAATTTTATGATTTAATATTACAATAAAATGTAAATATTTATTTACTTATTTATTAAACTGTAGGTAATTTGCTTGTAAGGAAACCAAACGATTGTCGAAAATGGCGATAAAGTCTCAATAAACCGGAAACAAATAAATTACATATGTTTCTCCTACTTTATACAGAAAGTAAAATATACAATAATTTATGCATATAATATTTTTGATTAATTATCATTAGACTTCCATCGACAACTAGGCAAAAATTGGCCATGTCCTTTGGTACACAGATATGGAGTTTATGACTTGGATTAACACAAAGGATACTTTTTACCATGGCACATGGCCCGAGCGAGCGGGCCCGCGAGAAAAAGCTAGTATGTAGTACATAGTTTAAGTTGTAGATAAAAAAAAAGATGTCTAGTCAATAAATATCATACGTAATTTGCTTTTGACTGTGTCTGGATGGAACAGTAATTTTCACAACCTGAGTTACAGTTAATTTCATTTTATTGAAACGAAGTGTCAAACAGTAATTTCATCATTTAACCATTATCTACTGGATCACTAGTAATTACGGGTGTCTTCTAATAATGAAAATGCTCAAGTCTCTATCACGCGGCTTAAATTCACATTAGTGAGACTCTACATATTATACTTATGACAATATATGCTATCAACACTCAAATAAGATTCTTCTCGATGTCTTTCTTTCGTCACTCACAAGCGAGAATATGTCTGTATAAAAACATTAACTATATTTGTAGTATATATTATATTAAAATCAATACTAAAGCAATAAAATTGTATATGAAAGGTTGTTGAACGAGTATGTTTTATCTATTTTGTAGCGTAAAGCAATTCTTGACTTACATACGAGGCAAACATATTAGTCTTCAACAACTCCTACGCATGAATGATAGGCTTCATGTAAACCCACAAGGGTTCTACCTAAAGCCTATCATTCATGCGCAGCATGCGTACATACATACCTGTATGTGGTGTTAGTTATAGAAGTCCATTACCGACAATTAAATAGTATAAAGAGGATGTAGGAGCTCGTTTCTTATTACTAACTTAGAAAGAAAAACATATAAATCGCAGATCACTAAAATATCGCAACGAAGCAACAAGCAAAGGGTAATTTGTAAAGTTTAGCTATTATTAATTAAGAAGAAGGTCAACTATTCTGTTACAATTAAAGTCGGCACTAGAACAACGAAGATACGAATCTAATTGTCGATAAAACTGGTCTTAATTAAGATTGCTCTTAATTACACGTACTTATTGTTTTTTTGTTTTTGGGAAACGTATCATTGCTTGTTTTGTAATCGGCTTTTTATAGCTTTGTTAATATTATATTAGATACTTGCCCGTACTGTTTATTCGCAATTAACCCGGCTCACTTATATATTAGGCGACCATCTTAGTCCTCGGGAGTAGCAACGCATCTGTGATCGACTTCAGAGAGGACCCCTGTTCTATATGAAGTTGCTTACAGATGTCCATGGGCAGTAGTAACCACTTACCATCAGGTGGACTGCATGCTCGTTTGTTACTTCAGTCTGATAAAAATAATTAAAATAATCGTTAATTGTTTATTTCCAATCTTATTCAATGAGTGGTTTCCATTTTTATTTATAAACGCTCGGGAGGTTTCAGCGTAGAAATAAAGTTAAAATTAAGATCAAGATTAAATCAATCATATTAGGTACAGCTGTTACACTCGGACAAAACGATTACTTTTATTATATATAAAATTGTGCAAGGATTGTAATGTTTAGTGTCATATAGCGTGCTCACAGAAAGTGCAGATATAAAGTGCAATATTCTCGGTACTAACACCGTGCGAGTCTCACCATAGTTTTGTAGCATTACATAGATTTTAGTTTAAATTATAAGTAATCCGTTGTGGAAATTTATTAAATAGTTATACTCATCATACAATCTCTCATTCATATACCCTCGTCTACGAACATACATTACTCAGCTGCGTCCTATAATGAGATACTTATTTAGAGGCTAGGCAAAAACAAATTAAATTAATATACATTTAACGGGAAATTAATACCTTCAACTACTTTTGAAATACCTACTCTACTTAGCACGACAGACTACATTAAATAATGTTAGAAATATACTTCTGACTTCGAATTGCCTAATATAACTATTAATTGTTATGATTTCCTACAAATTTTCAAAGCCTTTTAATTAATATAACGCGAGTTTAGGTTTGATATTATAACAAACACAAAGACATGCAGACAGACATAAATTATAATAAAAAATATACATTTTATTATTAATTATCATTGTAAGTTTTTCTTACAGACACGGAGAACTCGCATATCTTATAATATATAAATTACGTGTCACGTTGTTTGTCCGCGATAAACTCCTAAAGTACTGAACCGATTTCAATCAAATTTGCACAACGTGTGCAGTTTGTTCTAATTTTAAGATAGGATAGCATATATCTTTGTCCCTGTAGTTCCGGGACCAGAATAGGGCTACGGTATCCCCTGCCTGTTTCTGGCTTCTGAGTTCTCTTCTGAGAGCTCGTAAGGGACATCGCGCTCGGAGGACTCCGGTTGCGTTCCGTTGGAGATCCCGGAGTCCCCCACGCAGCGCTGAGGACAGCCACCGGGGGAGTTGCGGTAAAATCCCACATAACCTGGCGTTACTCCCACGGCGTCAAGTACCTTTTGAAGATTTCCCCCTCGTTACAAAAAAAAAGGATAACTTATATCTTAAATAAATTACGTGCCTATGGACTCTTAAACTACTAAACCTTGGAAGGTAGGATAGCTCATGTGTCACGTTATTTGTCCGCTATGGACCCCTACACTACTAGGTATATATGTAGGTATATAGTATAGGTATGTAACCGCGATCATATCGTAATCTGTTGGGTGGTAATTCTGTTAAATGCTTTTAGGGTTCCGTATCCAAAGAGTAAAAACGGACCCTATTACTAAGACTCCGATGTCCGTCTGTTCGTCTGTCCGTCTGTCTGTCACCTAGCTGTATCTCATCAACCAAGATTTAACATAATAGAGCATACACTTTTCGCCAAATTGGTATGCAAATTGATACATATGAACGCGGATACATACATACGCGGACAAAACATAACCATTTTAGCAATTGGGTAATAAACTCTAACATTTAGTACTAAGAACCACACCAAAAATTCTTTTAATGCCCAACGAAGTGGGCACGGGTCTGCTAGTTTATTATATGTATTGATATTCATCACACCACGAACCGAATGTGTATCAGTGAGCGCGATAACGAATTTTACAGGAAATAGGCAAATAAACGTATATTAAAAGGATAAAATGATTATGTATAAAATAATGATAATATTATGAACTTCATGACATTCTCCATCCATGTTATATACATGTATTATTGCAGTCTCGAAGCCCAAATATTGCATTAAATTCGTACAAAAATATGTAACCTTTTTGTGACACACAAATAATAGCAATAATTTCGTTTTTTGTCACGCTGTCTAACACCTTATCATCGAATAACCTCAGCAATCAAACAAAGCTCGGCCACCCAGGCACTAAATTACTTACTTACAAAAGCTTGAAAACATTGTCTCGAGCATTATTTTGAAGCTAATTTATCATCATAACCTATTATGTTTTTACTGTAAGTTCAACTAATATTATTTTAGTGTATTTTAATTACCTGATTATATAATCATGTATCTCATGCTACTTAATTTGGAATTTTTAGATATAGGTATATAAAAATTATTATTTTTTGTATTGCCATACTACGATCGGGTAAAAAGCATGTTTATTGCATAGTAATAAACATGCTTTTTACCCGACCGCAGTATGGTAATGTTTTAGAGAGTATATATGTATATACGCCCTGTTCTTTGCCCCGCTCTAAAGCAGATATTCCCAGATTTTTTTTTGCATATTCCACTTGCAAAATTTTGGTGGTTCCGATGGAACCCCTGGATGAATAAGAGAAATAATCTCAAAAATCGACAAAAATGTAAAGATTAGATCTAACTATCAAAATTTGCGTTACGGCTGAGTTCCAACCACGAATTAATAGTATCCAAAAAAAAGAGAATTGATTTGACAATTGAACGAATTGCGGACCCCTATTTTTTACGCCACCGTAGACCCTCGTCGAATCTCTCGTAAACCCCTGGGGGTCCTAGACTACTTTGGGAACTAAGGCTCTAAAGCTTGACGGACCTTATCATATATCATGTCGTTGAAGAAGTTTCAATGGAAGAAGTGACATAGATTATTTATAATTTTTAAGTATGGCGCCTGCTCCTAATGTAAATACGAGGAAGAGACGAATTTTCTTTATCACAACAAAGATATGTTGCTATAATACTTTTATGTTACTATTTTACGCAAATCCCTTAACAGCGTGAAATTACATAAATAATTGAAAAAAAAAAACACAATACACTGCTTAAAATATTGACTCAAAAGAAAAATAAAGTACTGAAATAATTTAATATCATGAAATCATATTTTATTTAAGGTACTAATGTATTTAAGGCAGGCGAGGACCGACAAAACTTCTATATTTCAAAACTTCTTTCAATATACGTAGGTATATCACCGTGTACAATACTTTATAATATATCATTTCTATTTTGGTATTTTACTATTTCAGTATTTAATTCCTTCCAGTCGGATATTAATATTTTTATTTTGAAAATTGTATTTTTATAATCTAACTATTCACTGCACATCCTCACGTCTGTGACCGATTCAAACATAATTAAGGTTTTGGATACTTATATGAAGAGGTTTCGCTGCCCTTAAGGACTAAGTATATTTTAGCCACTCGTGCACACGTGCATGTATTCAACCTGTAAGATTAAATAGGTGTAAAACATTAAAGACTAAAACATAGTTGGAGTTAAGTTTGTTAGGATATTTTCGGTAACACATTACTTAGAGTTCAATAGTCGCAAATACAACTTACACATGCTGTAAATAAAATTAATGTTTTATTCTGAGTTCAAAACTCTTAACTGAGCATGAATCGACACGAATAAACACTTTTATATATGCTAGATAAAGGATATCCGACCATAAGTGTCAATCATTCTTTTTTGCTAATGCTTGTTAGTGATCACATAAATTGTTGTGCTGTATAAATGAGAAACCTGTTCCCAGTCCGTATTGATGTCGGGTATAATCCGGTTGAAGGAAGCTTACTTCATGGATCCACCCAACCAAGGTCAATATAAGAAGATTTAAGACATAGTAACATTTATTCGCGACCTCATCTCTTAATAAGTACATACAGTCATGAAAATTTGCTATGACTTAAAAGTTACCAATTTTCAGATTTATTTTAGTTTTCAGTTTGTAGTTATGAATGAAATACAAATTATTATCATTCATAATTATTTAATAAGTCATGAATATCAAATAAATTATAATAATAATTATCTATTCCAGATAGCAATCCATAATTTTTGTTAGTTAATGGTTAGTAACAATGTGTGGCCCATGAAATATATTAGTATTGTTAGTAAATACAAATTTACTTAATGAAAATGTTATATTACCAAACCTAGGGCGACTTCCACCCAGCGCCCCGGAATGGGACAGTCAGGCCTGGCAGGATTCATCCTCAGGATGCCACGCAGTCGCTGCAGTATGGAGGCTGCTTTATTACCTATTACGGCAAAGAACTCATCACAACGTGCTTCTGCAAACATTCCTGAAGCGCTGCAGCGCCACGACGGTCCCAACAGCATCCAGAATACATTATTATGTTGGACTCACAGGGTATTGTAGGCTCGGCGTGAATAAGTCACCCACAGGCCGCTGGAATGATTTATTCCAGCGACTGACAGAACGCCCTAAACAGTGTGACTTAGACGTCTGTAATGCATCGAGCAAACCTGCGAATAAATATTGAATAATAAACCGTTTGTTGGAAATATTAAAAATATAATCTGCATCTCGTCAATAGTGCTACCTACCGGATCTAACTGTAGCCAAGAAACATCCAATTGACCTTATGAATACAAAAACACCGAAATAGAAGTAGTCGCTAACGCGAAAAAGAATTATGAACAAACTCACACCGAAATTTTCTATATACATACCAAAAGAGCCTCTATTATTTTATCGTAGTATAATGATATTTTCTTAATTGTCTTCAAAATATTCTACTTGCAAGTTGTTATATAATATACCTATTACAATAAAACGTAAAGTCAATTTATTTATTATATATTTACTAACGATTTGAGACTGTTGTATTAACATTACATATTTCAATTATATTTCCAAACTGATTGTTTTGTTTGTCACATAAATATAATATATTGCCTTGATTTGAAGGCAACAATAAAACAATGTTAAGAGGATTTAAAATATTATCTCTAGGCAGTTAAATCTTTTTTAAATTAGAAGATGCCTTGTTTCACATTTAATCCCATCGCAGTGATCGAAATTCAACCGAAAGTTTACCCAAATAAACAAAATAAATATTAGGTATTTACCTCATCGTCACCGTTACCTCGTCATTTGAAATCAAAATATTTTTTTTGGCTGATAATTCTAATTTCGACGAATTTAGAATTATTTTTTCTAAAATCGTCATTTGTTTAATAGCTAGTGTTTTGTTTAATTCGCATTCGAACATTTTTCGTTATCATGGATACGTTAAAAATTCGAGTAATTATGGAGTATGAGTACCGTAATGACAACAAAGCGGCACAAGCGGCACGCAAAATCAACGACGATACGGAGCGGACACTACAAACACCCGTTATTGTTTTGCCCGCTTCCGTTCTGGATATTTTGACCTGAAAAATGACCCCGTGGTTGTCCGAAAACTTTGATAGACAAGGACAAGTTATAGATGATTGTGGAAGCTATTGATACTCAATCTACGGCTGAATTAGCAGTAGCTTTCGACGTTAGCATTAAAACAAAATTGGTCCATTTGCGTCAAATTGACAAGGTAAAAGCTTGACAAATGGGTACCCCCCGAACTCAATGATCGCCAGCGCGAAGTACGCGTCGAGACATGCCTTGCACTGCTCAACAGGCATACAAATTAAGGAATTCTGAACCGCATTGTTACTTATGACGAGAAATGGATGGCGAGCTCTACTGTCTCTCGACGTGAAGAAGTCGAGCGGGCCAGATGAAATCCCCTCAGTGGTATTAAGGACGTGCGCTCCCAAGCTGGCTCCCATCTTAACGCGCTTATTCTTGCTTTCCTACACAGCGGGAGAAGTACCGTCTTCGTGGAAGGTAGCCCTCGTTCACCCGA
>MOOZ01000222.1:809893-823048 GCA_002930495.1 Cecropterus lyciades | reverse complement strand
CAATGCCCTAAACGAAAACTTACCCCTAGAAAAGTGATGGTCACTATTTGGTAGTCTAACGTGGGTGTAATTCATCACAGCTTCTTACCAAACGGGATGGGCATTACTGTAGATGTGTACTGTGAAAAACCGAACAAAATGAGAAAGAAGCTCGCACGTCCCCAACCAGCTTCGGTCAATCGTTCGGCTCCACTGCATGATCAAAGTCTCACCTAAGGTTAGCCACAGATGCGTTGCTACCCCTGAAGACTAAGATGGAAGGACAGACCAGAACCCAACAGCGCAAAACACTGTTGTTATTAGGCAAAAAATAGATGTGGCGGTGGTGCCTCCGGAGTCGAATCACAAAGAGTTCTATCACCTTCCAAATATAGATAATCTGAAGGGCGTAGTAAAAAAATGAAGGAATCCCTTGTTTTAAGTATATTGACAGAATTTGTTATTACAATAAGCGTATGCCGGATTTTGTAATTCAATATTCGAGACCTGTCGTATGGCGCCTTAAACAATTTAACGTACAATCTTTCATATGTCCCAGACATATGATATTTGACGACCCGCGTGGTGGAGCGGTCACCATACCGGTCTGAAACGCAGTGGGTTCCTGGTTCGATCCCCGGCCAGTCAGAAATCTGAATGATGAGTTTAGGTTTCTGTTCTGGGTCTGGATGTTTGTGTATTCGTCTTTGTGTGTCCATGGCACAAACATTACGTTATATTCAAAGCTCCATGGCACCCACGATACAGGAGAAAATCCTAGTGTGGGGCTATGAGTGTAGAAAGCGTGTTTTATATGATACAATGTCGCATCGTATGAATGAGATATAGCCGTAGCTAGGTCTACGGTATAGGTGTCAACGTCATAAAAGTTTTGTAATTAAATACACATAATTACATGTGTGTCTAATTAATAAAACTAAGTATCCCTACCTACTAATGATATGCCGGATATCCGTAATCGCGGTACACCCGGAACATTTACTTATCTATAAATAGGTACTATGAAAAGAAATCCCCGGCGAAAGTGATAAACTCGAAAACTATCAAACGGATTTTTATACGGTTGTCAACAATAGAAAAAATGATTTTTGAGGAAGGTTTAGATATATGATTTATTATGCTTTGATGTAAATTAGCAGAAAGACGGCGATAAATGTTGAAGAGGTCGCAAAAAATCTCGCCAACTGGGAGCTTTCCACGCGAACGCCGCGTAAACTAGCAAAGATACAGTTGAGTAATGTACTAACGAATTCAAAATCTATAAAAATGCTACAACCACTTTTATGTTCAGATTATTAACAAAAACATTACGTTATATTCAAAGCTATTTTCTTTAGGTCAGTATTAATCATTATCCAAACGAATATGTTAGTTAGCTTAGTCATTTAATGCAGATTAAAATTGCCCTTTACACTATATCAATCCGATGAATAGTTTTAGAGTTATCTTCGTTAGAAGTAATTAGCAGCGAAACATTTAAAGCTGGAGCCTTACTCGCGCGTATATATACGCGCAGATGCACCATGCGTACAGATATAAAGCCGAGAATTAAAAACACGAGAGACTGCAGTGCCTACATTAGTTTGCTTGACTCTGTTTGCATTCGCAAATTTTAGCTGCTTTGTTAGTTGATTTAATAGAACATTTCGTTAAAATTGGTAAATATGCAAACAATCTTTTTCCAGTTAATCAAGGGTAAAATTTCAGAAATGCTAGGAACAAAGTTTATGTAATATCCAAAACGATGTACCTAAGTCTAACGATGGCCTTTTAGGGAGAGGGGGGCTGATAAAATTCTGAAATAGCAGGATCTTTCACGTCGAGTTTAGACTTATTTATACGCATCGTTTTAAGAAGCCTTCTAAGCGGGGGAGGGGGGGACACCCCTCCCATATAGAAACTCAATTCACCAAATCATTCACGCTATTAGGAATTTTTTGAAGCGCGGGTGAAGCCGTGGGGATTTGATAGTATGCATTACAAATTCATTACACATACTAAATTATAAATATATATAGGCGATTAAATTCCATTCAAGATTTTATTCCTTTCTTAGAATAACGTATTTTACATATTTATACTATACCTAAACATTATATGTACAATACTTTATATGGTATGGCCGAATACGTAAACGTGCAATGTTTATTGATTGCTTTAAGCAAACATAATAGACTCGTACTAAGCGTGGATCGAACCATGTCGATGGGCAACTGTTACTTATAGCTCACGCACAGTGACATCAAATGAGTAAAAATTGAAAGTACATTGAGATCCGTATCTCGAATCTAGACACCGTAGATGTTTCGTATTCGTATCCTTTTATATACCATATTATAATTATGTAAAAATAAAATGCAATCAATAGTGATGTCTGATTAGTAATGATGGAATCAACCTAGTTTTTTATTAAAACAATCCATTTATCCACCCTCCAATCCTTCTAAATGCACTGTTGGAAATAGGCCTCTTCTTATGGCGTTTTTACCAATAGTCACCGCGCCTAAAATCCGTATAGGTGACCGCAGTAGGTGTTGATTATAAACAAAAGGATGCTGCTGCACGTTTCCTGGTTTTTGTCCCTCAGATGCCTCCTTTTTTTTCTTTTTGTATGCGACCACACATACTGCCGTCCCTCTTCCCCAGGGTCGCTTAGCTGGATGGTTCAAGCTCCCTTTATTGCCGCCCGACAAAAAGGGGTTACGCCCTTTTTTGTCGCCTCTTACGACAGACAGAAGATATCGTAGCTCTTTTCTAATCCGGGATCTATAGGAATGAATCCTTTAGTCGCCTCCTTCGGGAAAATATAAGTTCATTTAAAGACGCTGCGCACTATAGAAGATTTTAACGACTATATTATATCTAAGTTTAAAAAAATATTAATAATTTTAATTTGTAACTATCATCATCATCTTCTAAGGCGCTACAGCCGCGGCCTGGTCCAGAACATTTTGCCAGTCGGATATATTCTGGGCTTTCTCTCTCCATCCTATCATGCCCAGTGTTGATAGGCCTTGCACGACTCCATCTAGCCACCTGAGTTTAGGGCTTCTTCGGTTTCTCCGCCCATCCGGCTTACCATGTAGTAGACATTTACTCGGGTACTCGGGTTTTACCCATCCTTTCCACTTGTCCTGCCCAACTTTTATGGCCTTGATGATATTGGTTTCGTCATACATTTGGCAAAGCTCGTTGTTATTTGTAAAAATTCGTCTCAGAATCTTGTGTTCGAATGTTAGAAGGGATTCCTCATCTTTTCCTCATCATTCAGCGTCCAACATTCAGTTCCGTATGTTAGTATAGATCTTAGTATCATTTTATATAGTAACAGCTTAATTCTTCTTGAAAGTATTTTCGAACGAAAGTATCTCAGCCGACCGAAGTAGCATTTATTGGCCGCCATAATTCTCCTACTTATTTCTAATTTATTTAATTTTAATTATATTTTTACAGTTTATATTTGAAGGTTATAGTCTCTTTTCTGAATTAATATGAATATTAATATATGTTTATCAATATTGTCAATCTGTATGGGCAAATCTTACATATAAACTTATTTCAAATGATTTTTCATGAGAATATATAATGTGAGCGTAAAAACTGCATGAATGTGTTTCTTTAATATTCAGGTTTAATAAATTTATTACACGAAAGCTAATTACTGAGAGTGAAATTACACAGCCACGCCTATTTCCAGCACAAAACTTCAACGTTAAAATATGTGGTACAAGAAAGGAAGATACACGGAGTGTCCCAGCTGAATCCTTTAGGGAACAGGCACTTAATCAACTTTATTCCTATATGAAGTTGAAAACTAATTGCATCGGGTGCATTAATATCATCAGGGTAGTCTAGGACATGTCTGGGGCGTCCGTGAAGAGCCGGTGCATCCTTGTCAGGGATGTAACTGGCTGCATTGACAGCAAGCTGATTAGGATGGTCTTCAGCTGTATCAAAGTAGCTTTTAGAAAGCTGCTTCATGTATTGAGCGATGGTGGGCAGCTCAAGATCTTTGTGGAGGTCTACATTGCGCACGTACCAGTGGCAGTCCGTGGCCACGCACAAGAATCGATTTTGAAGTTTTTGATATCTGTCAATGAGCTTTGTGCAAAGTCCATATTAGCGTAAGTCATGATAGGAACGGAACCCTAATAATACAGACCGATTTTATCATAAACTAAATAAATTCGTATTCGCGCGTCATCGTTACTGATGAACTCATCTTAAACGTGCTTATTTTTATCTCCGTTCAATTCAAAAGAATGATTGCTTAACTATTTAAAAGTTGTTTAAAAAACTTTATATGCCAACAGTGTCTTAAGCAAACATGCATAATTATGTCAGTCACATACGAATGTACTTTAAAATAGTTTTAACTAAGGTTTCGTATTGAATTTGTATTATAAATATTCCAGACACTGATACCTACATACCCTTGAACTCGTAACCAGAATTGATACAATTATAAAGAAGACCACGTTTATAAATAAAATAATATTAAATTGTAAAGCGATGAACTCCACTTTTATTAGCATGTTTTTGAATAAGTTTCTTTTAACGTCAGATTGAAAGAAAGAAAGTAAAAATAAAAAACATCTCTTAGTTATGGCAATAAATTTGTTGTGAAATATGTCCTTCCACAACTTTCCACACCACCGAATTGAACGTAGGTCAATTTAACAGATCCGAGTGTCTACGATTAAGTAGGTGCTAATTACACCGTCACGAAATAGTGAGACCACGGTATATTACAAACGGATAGAAATAATTAATTGTAGTTATATTATAAGTGTATGTTAATGTAAGGTTTTTTTTTCAGATATATCCTGTTTTTATGTTTAATTTTTAAAACGTGTATCTTCTACACAATAACATAATAACGAGTATGGTATTATATTATTAAAAATAATTATTAAAAAATAATTCAAGTTAATAATTATAATATTTAAATGATTTAAATTACCAATTTTTTCGCTAAGAATTATGATTCCATCCATCAGTGACCGCAGTGGTAGTTAACGTTACACAGGAAGACTATTGACCGGATTTTGTCCTTAGTATATTTTTAAGAAATATTATTAAAATGTGACAATTAAATATTATATTATATATATCCAGTAGAATAGTAATGGTAAAAATAATATAATTTGATTTTGCAACCTCCGTACTCTTAAAGTTTTTTCATGAGTGTACATGTAAAGCATAATCATGTGTACGTATTAAAGTATTTATACTGAACATAATATTTTTTTTAAATAAGTGATATTTTAATGTATAGATAGGATGGTGGAAAGTATTTGAATATTGAATGAGATGAAAAAAAGAATGTATAATTTCAATGAAGTTTATTCATTATTTGAATCATTATCATTATTATTACTCAACAAAAAATAAAAACGTACAAAAAATATGGCAGTGAGCATTAGAGTAACGAGCAACAAGAGCGAATGCAAGGCGAGTAACCCCTCGCATCCATATGGCAACCATATTTTCCCTAATGTTTAAGGAATATTTCATGAGTAATCCATTAATGGGCTCGGTCATATAATAGAGTACTCATTAAAGAGATGGTAGTCGTAGTAGTAGTTTATCTCCTGGCGGCGACCTTGGGGATGGAGTCTCCTTCCGCGTGGAAACCGTCCTCATCAGCGTAGTAGTTGATGGTCTGGAGCTTGCCATCGGGGTCGGTGTAGGAGTATGAGCCGCGCATGACGACGACGTTGTGGGGTTTGTTCTCCTCATCGACAGCTTGCTTCAGTTCTCCGGTTTCGGAGCGCTGGATGCCATTACCAGTTTCATATCTGTAAGTGAAATTGATAATCAATCACATAGATTGGACAATATCGATATTGTTTTAAATTTCTAATTTAATGAATGTTACTACTACATACTGTCACTGTTATTTCGCGTGATTATCATGTAATGATTAAACTAATTTGAAACGATTTCAAAATCACAGTGAATAAACATATAAGGAGCTAAAATAAAAGAATACTATACTCAAATATTGGCATAGCTTAATTAATTGTGGGGTAAATCATAGTAACATGGACATAGACATGAGTTCGTTAAACTTAAATTTCTTTACATTCTGCAGTTGTGTGATGAGAACTAACCTAAGCCCTTTGACAAGACATAATGCACTCATGGGTAGACAAATAATTGATGAAAATTGTAAGGACAATATAAAATATATATGGATAAAAATTAAAAATGACACAATACATAAAAATCATTAAAGTTGTTTACATACCCGAATTGGTAGGAGCCCTCGGGGTCTTGTTTGTACTCAGAGCGGACAATCTGGATTGGCTCGGATTCGGGCAGGGAGGCGGCGGCGGCGACGGCCACAAGGGCGAGGGCGACAATGATCTGTAACAACAAAATCCATTAGTAAATCCTATTATTATTAATCTGATATTTTTCAAAACATTCTCAGAGACGTACCATTTTCATTTTGATAGGTTTGGTTTGGATGCGTTGCTACCTGATGAGCGACTGATGCCTAAACGCTCGAAACAAATTCTTTTATACATTTCTCCCGGCTCGGCAATCTAACGTAATGTCAAACGGCAACAAACATACGATGTCGATATTCTGGCTTTTCGGATTCGGTCACCTATGATCACAAACGATTATGCATGTGTTTGTAGTGATCCGCGTGACATGTTAGAGAGTGTGTGCGTGTCAGTATATGCGCTTACGCAGTATATTTGAAGGTTTTATTGACGTCTGTTTACTTAACAATAATATGACACAAATATTATTTGTTTTAAGTAGTCAAGCACAAAATTAGGCCAAGGTATGTAGTTAATTTATGATTTAATCAGGATAAGTAACAATCTAAATTTTAATTTCTTTACGTTTTTTAAATAGAGTGTAGGTATGTATATAATAATATGAAACTCTTCTGAGTTTCAGAAATTATATTATATTTTAGTTTGTTAGTATTAGTAATTATTAGCATTTTTATATATTATGTACATATTGAGTAACTATTTATACTCAATACAAATTATATATAAATAATTAGTAAATCAATAATGAAAAAGTAATAAAAATGTAAATATTACTGAATCCTTTATACAACTTAGGTGCTAAAAATAAGGAGAATGAGTGTGTTTGCAATGGTGTATTTTGAAATACTTTGCACATAATGTTAACATTATTTTTATGCTGACTAAACTTGCTAAGCTCCGCATGCAAAACATCATAGCAATATGACATTCAGAAGAGTTTGGGTTCGATCCCCGGCGAGTGAAACACAGGTATATTTGTTTAATTGAATTTAAAATTTGGATGTTCGTCAGTTTGTTTCTATCAATAATATTCAATACTAACGAACGCTTAGTAAGACGCTTCACGGCTGTAGCCAAAATTTTGTTCAACAGGGGTTCAGTTCTGATTATGCCGATACAGGTACTTTTCTTCTTATAATTATATAAACAACACCACAACAACTAGGAAGAACGAATCCCCATCTTTTACTATCCGAATTTATAAATTATATTAGCAAGTAGTATAGCATAAGTAAATATGTCAATGAAAATATTTCACGACTAATAGACGAATATGCCGCAAACACGTGACTCAAAATTTTAATTAGATGCGTTTGCTCCTTACACGTTTGTTCCTCCTGCTACACTCGCATCTGATTTTTTTTTTGAATTGTGTAGTTGCTATTGGCCCTAGAGGCCTTTAAAGCGTCAGCGAGTTTTGGCGGCGAAACTAAAGCTTAGCCGTGACAGAAGACTATGGACTGAAAGGGTGGGATTTTGGTCACCATTCCTACAACTTCCGTTTTCCTAGATCGCTTCATTCTCTACCACGCTGGGTATTTTAAAATTTCACGTAATTTGAATTAAACATAAAGAGAAATAATTTACTGAAAGCTTCTAATGTGCTAGCTCGAGGTTCGAAACTTTCAGTAAAAACTTTTTTAAAGATACCTTTTGCGATTGAAATATGTAACAATACTCTAGGATGGGTATTTTTTTTTATTATAGAATTTATTAAAGCTCACAAAAACAATAACAACTGTCAAGACTTACATTAATATAATGATAACCTGAAATCAGCAAATTTGCTTAATGATTAAATTTTATTGTAATTTATGTTACTTTTTTATCAAATATGAGACCGACTAAAAATCTTAAGTATTCATTATTCGGACTAATAATACCTACCTACTTAGACATTAGGTATTCTGCCGTATACGACAAGTGACAAAATTGACCAAAAATCGAATATGTGCCGAATATTTGTTGCAAGCCTAATTATTTGAAATATACAATTATTACTTCTATATAATAAATAAAACGAACGGAAGTTTCCTAAATATAATTATCCAATTGTAACCTGCCTTCCAAGGAAGGAAGGATGCAAGCATCATACATTCTTCTCTTGTTTTTTTTAATATATGATAGCAAACAAGCGTGAAGTCTGATGGTAAGTGGCGCCCATAGACATCTGTTACTAACCCCAGATAAGATTAGTCTTACCTGAGATTAACCACAGATGCGTTGTTACCCCTGAGGACTAAGTTGGAACGCCTCGACTAAGGAGCTGTATCTCCTTTACCACACACAGACCACAGACCAGAACACAGCAATGTATAACACTGCTGTTACTAGACAGAAAAAGGCGTGGCGGTGATGGGTCCGGAGTCGAACCACAAAGGGATATACGACCCTTATATCACCGTGTCTAAAATTACCTATGTTCAATTTATATTTTCATTTTATTTGGACATGGACACTATCTACATAATCATACAAGTAAAAAATTTGAAATTTATATTAGATATTTATTTAAATTTATATGATTATAATTCGCCTATTTTCTTAAATCTTACAACCATTTATAGTGCTAATTTATTGTATAGATTAATATTATTCTAGGCAAATTAGTTTTGTCGCGGTTTCAAATAGACAAGTATATCTTTTTTATTATATATTACTAACGACGTTAGTAATTAAAATGACTACCTATAATGTACATTATATTTTTCTTAATTGATTTAATAAGGACAATGTTAATAATTAGGTAAGTGTGATTAATATTGAAAGTTATTTTTGTAACCTGTGTTTTCACAATTAAAGGACTAGATTCACTGGAATAATTACTAACTCTTCATAGTTCTCTACTTAACTCTCAGTTAACAAAATTATGCGTACCTACCTAATTAATTGTCAGTTGCCATCACGTGTATAGGTATTATAGGTATGCTTAATATAATTTCTAAGCAAGCTTCACTTACAAGTCTTCGGTAAATGGGACATCCGTGCGTACTTACACTTTTTCATACATGGTATTTTCCTATAAGTTTGAACTTTTTATCGTGTAGTGTCGGACGTGAATAGCTCATGGAGTATCACATCCGTTCTTCCCGTGTATTTGTCTCTTATGTTTCAAAATATTAATTGAATAAAAAATAATATTAGGTCGGTACATGCATGTTTAATATCTATCATGGTTATTACCAATCTATCATTATTGACGTAGGTACTTATAAACAGATATCTCTCCATCAAATTTAAATGTAATGAAATCTCCACTATTATGAAAATAAAGCCATATATTGACTTGTGACTTAATTAAGTACATATAGAGGTACCCGTAATTTTATAGAGGCTTACAGTAGGTACTACCTATACGATATTTTAAATTTTTAATCCTATCAAATCTTACACCCAGATACAAAGATAGAGCTCACCAAATAGCAAATAAATTTTGATAATTTGTAGCTCAATTTTATTTACTTGTACCTTTACATGTGTGAACACCCTTGAAAAGTTGTAATTAAATATTATCTCGTATTTATTTTGTAAATGATTACATTTTTTCTTGAACTCTATGATGCGAGACTTGGTATATAGCTGCATACTTATTTATTCAAATAATAAAGGGATAGACAGTAGTAAAATATCTCGAAAAGGTCAAGCGTGTAAAAAAGATATTTAAATAAAATCTTGTAATATATAGTTATCATTAACAATACCCGTATTTATAATTTAAAACACGTTAGAAAAACTTGTCCTGCGTCGCTATGCAAGATGCAAATAAAAGTGATGTGCTCTTAACCTTTCTAGAGGTCGAGACCATTCTTAAATTCGTGAAATTATAATTCAAGGTCGATTAGTTTTTATAACTCATATGTTTATAGATATTCTATTTCATGTTTTTATAATTAAATATGAATTATAAATAAAACAGGTATATAAGTCCAATTCAAAAGTTTTAAAAACTCTTGTTTGAAGAGTACGTTCATAGTTTTAGGGTTCCACATCAAGAGGATGAAAACGGAACATTTTTTAGGCTTCGCTGGCTGTCCGTCTGTCAAAGGGTTCTACCTCTTAATCTTTATTAAAAAAGCAATTGAACAGTTTACAGTATTACATTATAAAATAAAGTTTATGATAAAGGGGTTCCCCATACAAGAAACCGTTATAATTCGGTGTTTTTTACTTTATCTATCAAAGCGTACTGGATAAACACTTTAAATTTTAATATTGCACGCGTGTGCTTTGTTAACTGCTATAATAACAAGTACTAAAAATAATTTAAAAAATATTCAAATTACGTGGTACGGAACCATATCAACATATATTTATTATAATTTGTGTCATAAAACATTGCATGCTTTTTGAAATCTTAGTAATTTTCATGACTTTCCGCGATTTTGAGGGCATCTTAAACTTACGGTCGTTATTACTCGTTAAACTTTATTGAATGCCTTCGAGCGAATTCAGGGTCATGCATAATGTAAATATTTTCGTTTTATGTATTTTTATCTAAATTTTCTATCAAACGTTTATGTATTCTTGTTTAAAATGCATATTTTACACGAGGCATTCTTAATTGGTATGGGAAAGCAGCAATCTGTCTGTGACCGACCTTAAGTCATATCTTGCTTCATTACCTGTTATTTACCTACACAGTGACCACATAATATCAGATGTTGGTACTGCAAGGCCCACTAACTTTTTAATTACAGGAACATTTCTATGCTGTCATAGATCAACAAATGATTAATCAACAAAAATATATTAAGCATATACTAAGCTGTGTAAAATATGTACATAAGTGTAGAAACGTATTTTATGAAATATTTTTTACTTAAGTCAAATCGGATGGAATAATCTGATGGAATAATGTACTTGCTAACGAAATATTGTGACTAGAGTGTCTGTGTCACCAGCCTGACACGCAAAGGGCTCCGGGTTCGATCCCCGGCGAAGGGACATCATAACAATGTACTTAGGTTTCTTTTCTGGGTCTTTTTCTTTTCTGAGTGTTTGTAAATTCGTCTTTGTATTGTACACACCACTCACATCGCAGGGTATCCTACTGTGGGGTTACGAGTAATAATAGAAAGCTCTAAAAATATTGGTACATGAATTTTAAATGATAAAATCAGTTTAAAATGTTATAGAACTAGTATGGTTAGGCCGAGAAGGTACCACTGTCACACCCATTCCTAGCTATTTGGTGAAAAAGTGTAGATGCCGGCTATCTTATATAAATGCAAGTGATAACTTATATAAATATTATCTGTGATTGGCTTCAAGGAGGAATTTATTCTATATGATGTTGATTACAAATGTCTAGTAGGGGCAAGGACCACTTACCATCAGATGGACTGCACATGTTTTGCACTTGATATAAAAATATAATATAAATCATACAAAAAACACCAACTAACTCATAAGTATTTGTAAAATACTTGTTATAACACAATAGGTATAAGGTAGAAGCTATCGAAAACAAATTGCTGTTCATTTTAAAACTTGCCTAAACCGCATCTTTTATCATTATCTTAAAATCTTATACATCAATAACTTGGAAATTTATGCGACATGGACAAGGTTAAGGTAAGGTGTTAAGTGAATAATTGTCATTCGTTAAAAACAAGTATGACCGAATCAAACGAGACGATAGCGTTAAGTTCCTTTTCACACGTACCACAAACCACTACACACTATAACAAATACATGAGTTACTTAAAATTTGTATAAAAATGCATAATTTTACTCACACGGGCCATATTTTGCTGTCTTATTCAAAATGTGTTCAAAAATCGAAATTAAAAGCGAAACGGGACGTAGAATACCGACCACTCTATCAAGGATAATTTCTTGTTGTCAATACAATGTAACAACATGTGACCTCTTGCCGACATATTGTCGCTGCCTATGTGACCTATTCACACGTACTTAGTATTAAGAAATAAAACATTTCGTAATCGAAATTCATTTAATAAACAAACAACATAACACAACACGATCACACAGTTTTATTACCAAGTTAAACGCATAACATGATCAGTTTTTCTTTTAGATGATTTAATGAATCCTAGGAACTGCAATTCAGCCACAGCCCGTGTAAATCGAACCCTGGAACAAGTAAAAGTATTTACAAGAGAATACACGTAGTAATAAAATCGTTTCTCAACAACTACTGAATAGTGAAAAAAATAATTACTCCATGGAATTACCAGTACCTTTATAAATCTGCTTACGCTAATGTCATGTTTCAAATTAAGTACTTGTCTTTTTTGGAACGCTTATGGACTGACCTCACTACTAACTTAACGCCAGGCCTGTATTTATTAAACGTGTACGTATTTTTTTTAACAATTCATTAAAATTATTGTAGATTTTTTGACAGCAAATATAGTAAATATTATTTCTTTAGTTATCAATAACAATAACGAATATAAATAGTCTATATATTAAATACAGGCCGAGCATTCACCATACCGATTTGACACGCAGTGGGTTCGATCCCTGGCCCGGCAGATATATGAATGATTCATTTAAATTTCTGTTCTGGATAAGTGCGGTTAGTACGAGTTTATTAGATTACCTAAAACAATCATTTTTTTATGTTTTCGCACATAATTTCAAAGTACATTGCAAAGTAAGGCTGAAAATTAAAACAAAAACGTGGAGTGGACATTGCAATGTAGAAATATAAATAATGATTGTTTTGAGGAAACAAGATAAACTCGTACAAGGGGGTACAAGTTATTTTAATATTCGTGTTTCTTTGCGTCCTTGGCCCCTACTATACAGGAAAAATCCTCATGTGGAGCTATTATTGTTATTTATATTATCTATACTAATATTATAAAGCTAAAGAGTTTGTTTGTTT
>MOOZ01000222.1:784330-809851 GCA_002930495.1 Cecropterus lyciades | reverse complement strand
TGAAAAATTCTTTCGATGTTAGATAGCCCATTTATCGAGAAAGGCTATAGGCTATATATCATCGTCGAAACTTACGCGGGTGAATCCGCGGGGCGCAGCTAGTATAGTATATACTACTTGGCTCTATCGGATTTTATTCTGCCACAATGATTTTTAAGAAAATATTATATTTTTCGAGCTGAAACCATTGCATTTTTTTCTAATTGGTTGAGCGATTACTCAACCGATAAAAATTAAAATCACTGCTCCATAACAACAGTATCTTCTATATATATGTAGAAGATACTGTTATGTATATATATATATATATATATNNNTATATATATATATATATATATATAAATAAAGCGAAATAATCCTCACGTTTGGTTAATAATCGCAGTCTAAATTACTAATAACTAATTAGCCTAAGTAACTGTGGACAACAGGTTAATTTAATGCTGAGAAGCACTAACGTACTAAGAAAAGATTTGTTCATATTCCACCTTTAAGGATGTTAAATAGTGGTTGTAGAGCAGGTTCTCAATTCAACTGTATTAACACACTATAGGTGTATTAATGATGATGATTCTTTTTTTTTGTATGTGTCTAAATACATAATAAAAACAGATATTAGATATAATATAGATACTGCAACACAATAAAATTAAAAAATAATAATAAGTAGATATGGAACGAAAGCTCACTGCAAGTCGGAGTCCTCGAGGCGTGTCTCATCGTCGGGGCGCAGCACGGCGGCGAAGGCCTGCAGCCAGTCGTACAGATTGATGTGCTTGCCGCACTCGCGGTGCAGCGAGTACGCCACGCACACGTCCGGCGACGCCCACACGCCCGACGACCCGCAACATGAACACTGCAACATGTTATACGCTAGTTGACTCGTATTAAAATAATACAGTCAAAGCTTACTACTTACTATTCACGGTTTTCGCATTCGCGTTTTCAGTATCAAAGGTAAAAAAATGTGATCACTTTCTTATATTCGTGGCTAAAAATATCCTTATTCGCGGATGTAGTCGGTACAAGTAAACAGATTAGGCCTTTTTTAGTAATGCTGGTCAACCGTAGTTTTTGTATTCGCAGCATATGGGCGGAACGTAAACCCCGCGAATTCTTATACTGTACGCAAATGTTCCGCTAGGAACTTTTACTATACTTCAAAATTTCTTATAGAACTTGACTTAGGCAATCTGAAATAGGCGATAGCATTTATTAGAGGCACAATAATTGTAAAAAATCCACTTCATTTTTACATAAATCAAAGCCAAAAACGCTCTCCGCCATACTTGTAATGTCACCTATACTAATATAAAACATGAGATGGTGTGTTTCTATTTGTTACTCAATCACACAAGAACCACTGATCCTATTTACATGAAATTTTGCATGGATGTAGCTTATTTATCTGGCCAACTTATACAGTACTTTTAATTTTAATATTTTGCATTATTTTTATGACTTCACTATACCCTTTGATTTCATACTTTCATATTTCAATTTTAAAAAAGAGAACGTAGTGAAGCACGGGTACTTCAGCTAGTGCAGCATAAAACAACTGAAATTCATTTTCATAAAAAAGTTGCCGATTATAAACCTTGCTTCTGTTGATAAAATCAATAATAGACTTTGAATTTATGATTGCTATAAGCACAGATCTACCGTTGATTGGCTCATTAATGGTCAGTAAATAAAAAACATTCCTCTAAAATTCAATATTGACAATTTTTGTTTACATTGAGTCACGTCAAAGCACCGTAAATCATAGACTATCATAGCCGACAGCGTTTTCATCGGTTGAAGAAAAACATTATTAAAATTATTGTTATTCATTTTCAAAGTAAAAAAAAAAACAATATATTTCTTACGTACTGAGGCGGCAGGGTTTTTTTTCTTTAAAATAATTAAGTTTAGGTGTGCGTCAGAAAAGTAACATAAAATTGCTATAATATATGATACGGTCTATTAATATTCATATTTTTACAATACAAAGAATGTCATCATATGTTAAGAAACTGTCAAGCCGTTTGGGTTGTAGAGCGCGCTAAAGAAATGGGAATCCTCATTTTTACAGATATATTTATGATGTCTATATCCGAAAAAATCATTACCCTCCCTCTAACGCAATCGAGAAACAATAAACCAGTACAATTGATAAATTTATCTATTATTATTAAATTAAAATCAATGACAATAAAACAATCTCCGATGCTTAGACCTATGCTGATGTACCTACTAAACCAGAATAGGATAGAAACCCCATCACGTGAAAATAAGCAGTTTCAATTTAATTATAATTTTAGTAGTTTGGAATGAAAAGTAGTCATGTACTTATATCCGATGTTAGTGACTGATTATTTAAATATTCTTGTCGTAAAATATGATAATGTGCATTTTATTCAAATACTTAATCAAGATAATTTTAAAAAGAATACCTATATAGACGCGGACTTTCCTTGTATTTCATTATAATACATATACCTAGATTTTAAATTAGTATACCTACAACGTAAAATCAATAGTTCCCACAACATCATCTCAAAACGAAATCTTTGAAAAACTTGTTTTAGGTTCGTTTTGTCAAGGTCAACTTCAAATACCGGACTACGATTTTCTGTAAAAAATACTTTATACCTCGAACTTTACAATCTTGTTCGTTGGAAAACATATTCGTAGGTTATAGTTCGATATTGATCCCTGTCAAAATAATAATATATGTTATTATTTATTTCCAGGTAGATTGTCCTGACGATCATAATATTTATTTTATTTTTATTGTCAAAAGGCTTCAGTTTTATAATAACACAGGGAGAACTTACAAAGGACAAAGCACAAAAAATATATTCAATACAATGTTTATAAGTAAATACGTTCATCCTAACTTAACAATGCTTTTTGAGCGCTAAATAGCGGTTACAATTAATTCCAAATTATATAGACTAATCTTTTATTATATTGGTATTATCATAAAATTGTATGACGAATGATATATTTATGACTTCAGTTCCTCAAATATAGTCGATAGTTTTAATATCAAAAGCAGATGTATATTTATTTACGTGTACACATTCTCTAACATACGTGGAATCTGAACAAAAGGCGCGGTAACACAAAAATCATTCTAATCGCAATAAAATAGCGCCTTCAACTTCAACCTCTTCTGACATCATAACAAAAATTAATGATCATATAATACATGCTAATTTATATTTTTTATTTGACCAGACAAAGCATATAAATAAATTGTGTAGATACAAAAAAACTAACGAAAATATTAATTAACTACATCCTACACGGGTGGCAATACATCTATGATCAATTATAGACAGAAGTCATTTCCTTACAGAAATACCTGGTAACCTACGCAAGCGTTCAAGCTGAGGTAAATACAAGGAGTATTTACCTCAGCTTTTTATGTTTCGGTACGTGTTACTCAATAAAAACAATTAATGAGTAAACCATATATCAAACTTTTTTAAAACGACTCAAAGGCCTTCGACTAGGTTTAATGACTAACTAATACCAACGGAATCCGTCTGCTTCAAGTGTTCGACGTAACGCGGAAACGGTTGTATAAACTCAGACAAAGGAATCACATCATTCAATCAAGGACGCTAAGTATAGCCTACTACATCGCATGGTTTGCAATACACCGGTGTCACAGAGCTAAAACTGCATAAACTATAAAGATATTATAAAGCTAAGCTATAGCGATATTATAAAACTAAGTAAAAATTGTTGTGATACACCAACTTTTCAATGTATACACGCGAAGAAGTGAATAATAATATATATGTATATGTATATATATATATATATATATATTTACTATTTAAAAGTATATATTGCAAAATGATTTAAACATATATATATACCATATCGTATTTTATTCTTAATGCATTATTTAAAAGATATAAAGCGATAGCGTTTCCATTACACTAATATTGTATTCCCCTCTCATTGCATTCCTTAAGAAATCAACCTTCATAATTTTTTTTGATTATGATGGTTAATTTATTTTGGCTCATCAAAGTCGAAAACATTTATGAAGGTGCAACTTATATACGAATATAGAAGAGAATTTGAACATTGAGAATTGACCTGTTCAAAAATATCACTGTGGGTTTTTTTTCACCCGACGTATATTTCAATGACATGGCATGATCTCTTGATTACACTATAAAATACGCATAAAACATTCCTGTCTATACTTGTTTTTATTACTTCAACAAAATAGACATTTGGAGGACGTTTAGGTATTAATGAGTATGTATCTTCACATTCTTCATGCTTCACATATGATTAATTGGTTTGAATATATTATACTGGTACCACCCCAAATTCTCTGTATTTTTCCAAGTATCCCATACAGATTTGTGTGATAATTTATGTTTGTGAAGAACTTTTAATCGTATTATATTACTAACCGACTGAATCATATCCTTTTTTTAATAATACAATTTTTACAAAAAAAACATAGTCACCCAAAAAATGATATCCCTTTTTTGCGTTACCACGTTTTATCAATTTATTTTTTCCAACTGCAGGATTCAGGTCCCCTTTTAGAATGACAAGGCTAATAATGATCAAGCTCGCCAACTGCAGTCGAACCTCAGCCTCCCTATGTAAGAGACCGCTTTGTAAACTACTATGCTATCACTACCATATAATTTAGGATACAGAAATTGAAAACCTATCAGGGATTTTTTATACAATTGAAGCAGCAAACCGACATGCAGTCCACTTGTTGGTGCCACCCTTGGACATCTGTAATCTACTTCATATAAAACAGGGGTTCTATCTGAAGTCAATCACAGATGCGTTGCTACTCCCCAACTAAGATGGTCGTCTCATGTGAAAGTGACCTTATTCGATTACTGATTGTCTTATTATTTTTGACGGTAGTTGGGTCGCCTCGTGAACTTTATACTAATCTTACTTAATATTAAAAATGTGTGTGTAATAATGTGTGTGTTATTCTTCCACGCAAAACTACTGGTCAACTGACACACAGATATATAGTTTGTGACCTGGATCAACACATATAACATCGTTTACTGCGATAATGGGTATCCTATTCATTACCGCAGTAAACGAGACCTAAGCGGGCAAAGCCGCGGGTACAAGCTAGTCGTGAATATATTTCTTGCAATGATTACTTGACTAAGTTACCTGTAAGTAATGCACGGGATTGCTGAGAGCAGTATGTATAGCACCACGGGGAGAGCCTATTATGTGTTTCTTGACATTAGCCACATCGCTAAAGAACAGTATTTCGTGAAATGGTTGTGTGTGAGGCGGCTGTAGACCCTTTCTAAACATCTCTTCCACATAACTCACAAACCTCGAACGAATCATTTCAAATTCAGACTGAATTTTATCGACTCTCGTTGCCTTTAGTAGTTTCTGGAAATAAGACAGATGTTACATACACATCTTAGAATTAAGGGGAGGAAGGGGTGCTGCCTGTGGTTGGGTTTTTTTATAACATTGAAGTAGTAAACCAATATGCAGTCTATCTGATGGTATGTGGGTATTGCTGCCCATGGACAACTGTAAACAACTTTATACAGAATAATGGTTTTATCTGAAGTCAATCACAGATGCGATGCTACTCCCAAGGACTAAGATGGCCTCATATGAAAGTCAGCCAGCAACCACATCCTTCCACCGAAGGAAGAAGGTTACCTACACTGTAGTTCAAACAGGGAGGTACCTCCTGGTAAAATGTATGTACATAATGCAACGTAATTTAATAATTTGGGTCTTCTATTGAACAATTGTACATGTAGTTCAAATGACCAGATACAGTTTTATAGATAATTGCCATTTTATCGCATTATAGCTTTTAATATACCATAATGGAAACTATTCAAACTTTTCTGCATTGAAATTTACTACTCAATTCTTAATTAATTTTTGTAGGATTCCTTTGATGAAGATAACGATGAATTTGAGAGTCAACACAGAAGAAACAATACTCGATCCACCACCTTCACTGTGATAATGTTACAGTATGTCATCATTCGTTTTGTAATATTAGTCATATAGGATATTTTTATTACATTTTTTTATATTTAAAATATCTACAATGCCTGCGCAATAAGGTGAAACCGGAATGAAATACGACGGGTTTATATTCAATGTTTAAGTGTCGTCCATCTTAATTTTAATAGAGAAATGCTTACAATATCGTAGAATATTAAACATCTGATAAGTTTTTTAATCCTGTAAAGACATTTAGCCGTGACGTCATCACGCTTTAGTTTGAGGATATTGTGCACAGGTGAATGTGCATGCATCATAAGGTAGACATTGGTGTAGCTGTAGTGCCATCGGAGTCGGAGTTATTTAACTAAAACCGGCCAAGTGCGAGTCAGACTCGCGCTCGGAGGGTTGCGTACTATCTATAAAATCGGCAAAAAAAACCTTTTTTGATATGGGAGCCTGCCTAAAGCATTTAATTTATTTTAATTTAATTATTTATTTTTAAAGTGAATATGTAACTAAATATTCTGTGTATATTTCAAACGTCTACCTGTTGCCGTTATTAATATCGAGCAAAAAAAAAACACCTTTGGTGTATGGGAGCCGCCCTTAAATTTGTTTAATTCTGTTTTTAGTATTTGTTGTTATAGTGGCAACAGAAATATATCATCTTTGAAAATGTCCACGTTTTAGCTATCATGGTTCATGTGATACAATGACAGACAGACGGACAACGAGTCTTAGTAATAGGGTCTCGAATTTATCCTTTGGGTATAGAATCCTAAAAAATAATCCATACTAACATAGGAATAAACAAATACGTTAAGTTGAAAAAAGTGGAAATTCGTTAGTTTTTTAAGTGGATTATTAATTGTTTTCGACAAAAAACAAAATTATTCGGAATAGCCGGTTCCTCAGGTTGTAGAACATCGAATTAGATAATGAATGTAGAAATTCCGATTTAGAATCGTCAAATTGTTATTACCCGTCGGCACTTATAACTACGTATAATAATGTTTATATAATACATATAAATTAATATTATGAAAATACTTCTGTTTGAATTAGTACTACTAATATTCCAAGGTAAACATAATATTACATAGGTATTAATGCTATCTTTTAATTCATATTCTGTTAATATGCGGACTCTCTCTCGATGTCGATGTCGAAATTCTCGATGAGTATAGTTAGAGAGTCGATCAGTATAGTTGGATAGTTTGATAAATTGGTAATAACTTTGAAATTAAATGTAATCCACTTATTTTATTTGCAGAATAAATTGGGTCTCTTTGTATTGTTGTCGCATTTATTTCTTATCCAAAAACAGAGGTATGCATTATACGGGATAGATAATTCTAACTTATTATTTTACAGTTTAAGTTACTTTGAATCACATTTGATAAATAAGTTAATAATTATTACCACTTAGGAATTCTTTGATAATAGGTATATCGCAGGACATTTTTCGATAAATCTGTTGTATAGTTTTCTCTTAAAACATAAAAGGTCTCGATGTATTATTGAGTGCACTTTGAATATTAGATTTTTATAAATGTATCTAACGATAAGGTAGAGCTGCTAACGGAAAGTTGTCACATTTGCTCAGGAACACTACAGGCGATCGTTCCAAACGTTCGTTAACGCTCCAGAAATCCCTCAGGAGGAAGTTCATTTCATATTTTAATATGTAACAGGACACGCGATTTATAATTTAAAGAAATCAAAATAATTACACAAATTATCCACTTAAATACTTGTTTCTTTAACTGCAATTGCTTTTAAATTGTTAGCTTTAAAGGGAAAAAACCAAGGCTACTGGAGTTGCTACATCAAAATCTTAAAACGATTATAATATATATTTATCTCCACAAACCATTTTTAGATTTCGACATAATTCTATTATATTAAATCTCACCTCCTTTAATTTATATCTATTCCCTGGAACAATGTCTGCACGATCATCAACTGTATCCATATTAGTAAAAATTGTGGCCTCACTGTTAGCATTTTCTATTTGCCTCAAAAATGTAAGCAAATGTACTTTAACAGTTTTAAGGAAGCTTTCTCCCAGTTCATCGTCGTCATGGGTAACATTTCTTTGACTGTTCTTCGATGGTGTTGATCTGAGAGGTCTAATAGGTGACGTTTGTAATACCAAGGTAACGACTTTAACAGCGCTTTTTAAACTCTCAATCAACTTCACTTGGGATTGAAAGTTTAGTAACTGCATACACTCCTTGAACTCTGGCGTTATTGTTATGTTCACTGCAGAACATTTTGCGTAGATTTCACGAACCTTAAAAAACATTAATGGTTACAAATAAAGGTACCAAAAATGTAAATTGATATCAACGTAAAAATGTTGTAACGCTGTAATTTGTTCCTGTCTTTTTCTTTGCAAAGAATCAAAAAAAAACCTGCGTTAAATATTTTATATTTTGCTGGCTCTACGATCATTAGAATATTTTGTACAACATTGAAATTATCTTTTGAATGATTACTTAATCTTATTTATCATCAGTTTTTTTTTTTATATAGTACGGAAGTAGCAAACAAGCCTGCAGCCCACCTAATGGTAAGTGACTACTGCCGCCCGTGGACATCTGTAATCAACCCTAGGTAAGATCAAAGTCTCACCTAAGGTTAACCACAGATGCGTTGCTACCCCTGAGGACTAATATGGAATGCCTCGGAAAAGTATGTCTCCCTTACCACACCCTACAGACCAGAACACAACAGCGCATAACACCGCTGTTATTAGAGAGAAATAGGTGTGGCGGTGGTGCTTCCCGAGTCGAACCACAAAGAGTTCTACCACCTTCAAATGAGATTCAGATTACATGTCAAAACTTGAAAATTTTTCAGCTCTGGTGAACATTAACATTTATTTCTGGTGAACGTTTCAGTTTTTACACTTTTTACGTCGATACGTACATTAAACATGACATATATGTGATTAAATTTTTCTTGAAATAATTTCAGCGTATCATTACCGATTTTCCTAGTATATTTTTAGGCACATCCTTGACAAACACCAGCAACAATCGCACACATACATAGAAACTATGAATGTAGTCATGTAGTTTATTAATTTGTTTAAACAAGGCTTCTCTGAAAAATATGTCATTTTCAAACAATTCTATCCTTGTTTTACAGTCCTGCTGCTGCAAAAACGGTCTGAAGGATGGCAGCTGTCGTATATTCTCAAGGTCTTCGTCTGTCAGATTCATTATAACTTCCTCAATTTTATCTCGTTCACAGCACAGGGCCTTTGAGTTATCTCCATAATAGTGGTCCATAAAGCAATACTAGAAAAAATCTTTCATTAGTAAAATATTTCTAGCTAATTATGTACTTGAAACTATATTTTGGTAAGCATAGATATTTTTCTCCAATAAAAATTATTTCATAAAACGTATTATAATTTGAATTAAAAGGTAAGTACTAGTAGTAATTACAGGGCTGAATGGCATACAAACAGTCTTCTCTATTATGATCCTAAAAATTGGGCTGGTAACAAGCGCCTTTAGCATTATAATAGCAAATAAGTGATTACACAACATGTAGAGAAGACTAAGTTTTTATTATGTTATCACGTCCCATGAAACAATCAAATTTCATACACCTTTATATAATTACCTTCATACTCTGAATAAATCCAGTAACAGAGAAGTCATAAAACAAAAAGACGTCCGTTAACAATTCGAAGGCTTTCCCAGACAAATGAAAAGGGCTAGTATGGGTCAAAAATATATTCTCTAGAACCTGAAAAGAAAAAATTATCAAAATTTACTTTAGTTTTAAAATTCTTATAAACTATACGACTACCAACACAAGTTTGTCATTAATCTTACCCATCTACACTACTTCCCAATGGAAGAGAGTTGAGAAGTTTGTCCCAATCCTCACCCAATTGTGGAGAGCCATAACAGCAGTGGCATTAGGATTCCGTAATAGACATTGAGCTTTCCAGACACGCTTTGTCGCAGACAATATAGTATTTTTATACAGTATTATTGACAGATACAGACCGTATCTATGCGTGTTACGAAAGATATAATGTGGATAGTTACAATTAAATCTACAATTCAACAACATATACAAAAATCTATAGAACAAGTGTTTATGGTTCGACCCGGAGGCGGTGGTACCCGCCACACTTACTTTTAGCGTGAAGCAGATCTTGTGTTTCGGTGGACAGTGGTATTTGATATGGTTGCCTGCTCACATACATCACTTACACAAACCATCTTAGTCCTTAGGATTCAAACGCGTGATTGACAGATTGACCACATCTACATACCACACATCACACCACATCTACATGGCATACAGATGTCCATGAGAGGCTGTGACCATTTACCAATGTTATAATAAATATTACATTATGATTAATTACATATTACACAAATAATAATTAGTTTATCGACACGACCCTGAATAAGCGAAGCCTAAAAGAATTACAGGCAACCCGTCGAAAGTATAAAATCGATAAAAGGCTTTAAACTTTAAATGTAGGTAACTGAATATGCAAGCCAATTAGAAGAAAATGCAATACCAAACAGCATAATATTCCCTTACGCCATACACAGAGAATTCACGAGAATATTAGGTCTTAGAAACTTATTTGAATATAAATAAAATAAAAATAAATGAATGTTATTATTATATGATTAATATAATATTTTGTGTATGAAAATATAATTCCATTATACCATGTAACTATTATAATTTAATGAATTATTGATTATATATTTATATTATCGTATAATATATTCAACTATTACACAATTATTTAATTATGAATTATGCATAAATTTCAATAAAATATTTAAATAATAAGAAGTAAGAATCTTACCTCATTCATGTAAACATGAGAAGAATGGGAGTGAAACACTTTTATCAGCAACTTTGATGACACATGGTAAGGAAAAGACTTATGAAGAGCCGACACTGATGTTGCCACTCCAAACACGAATATTATGGGCAACGTGGATATGTAGGAACTGAAACAAAACATTATAATATATTATGAACTATGTAAATACTTATAATAATATGAGAATAACAACAGAATTCCTCCTTAGTTACAAACTCTTTTGTATAATGTAAGGTATTTACTATTTTGAATAACAAAAGCAGGAATGGTTTTATAGTCCATCAGATTTAAATGATCATCTTGCTTGCTTGTGTGTTACCTGGTCCAAATAGAACAGAAGACCTATCTTAGCTGCATAATGTGACCAAAGCTAAGATATACTCCATATAAGGTTTGTGGTGTATCTTTCATACCATAAACCTACTGCCATAAACTCAGTTTTCAAAATTATCCCTGTAAACTCAGTGTCAACCGCAGATCAAGGACTCTATATTTCTATATTTATTATTTTAACTACTGAAATTGGTAATTGCTTTATTATTGCTTAATTTATTTGAAATCCAACTTACCTTACGATTAATACAAAATCTTGTAAAATATTACAATTAAAGCTTTCAAAATCTGGCATGATTACAACTAGTGATTTCTTAATATTATTATGTTTGTTCTTCTTTGGTGAGTTTGTACACTTGGCATGATACCAATTTTGTAGTACCTTCATGGTACACTGGCTCTTTTTCAGTTTTCTTCTGTGTTGACTCTCAAATTCATCGTCATCTTCATCAAAGGAATCCTACAAAAATTAAGTAAGAATTGAGTAGTAAATTTCAAGGCAGAAAAGTTTGAATAGTTTCCATTATACTATATTAAAAGCTATTATGCGATAAAATGGCAAATACGGAAATACCTATAAAACTGTATCTGGTCATTTGAACTACATGTACAATTGTTCAATAGAAGACCCAAATTATTAAATTATGTTGCATTACGTACATACATTTTACCAGGAGGTACCTCACTATTCGAACAACGATGTAGGTACCACCGCTACACCTTTTAAAAGCAATTTTTGTGTTTCGGTGGAAGGACGTTGTTGCTGGCTCACTTACAGATGAGGCGAGTCATGTTAGTCCTCTTTGTCCTCGGGAGTAGCAATGCATCTGTGACCGACTTCAGATAGAACCGCTCATATACTTCACAAACGATAATTTTATATTAATTAGTAAATAAGGTTTAAAATATTTTATATCATTTAAGAATATATATGAAATTTATTACATAAAATAATAAAAAAAATTGTATAAAAGTTAAAAAGTTAAACCATTTAAAAGCTAAAGCATGTTATTAGTGTCAAATATATTATTACATCAACTAACATATAAATGTGTGCCGTGAATAAATTGCCAAACAGCATTTTCAACCAAATGTTTCACTGTCTGTGCGTCTTGAGAGTTGATCATTGCTACATGTGGAGTCACCTCGGTTCTGAAAACACATAATTTATAATACTATCATTGTTGTATTAACTATATGTTCGAAATAACATATCTGAAAGAAGCTATTTTATAAAGAGGGATATCTATTTATCAAATTCTTTTGAGACCATCTCATTATAGCCTGTAAGTATTATAATGAGATTTAAGGTCTTATAACCAGCTTGGTTCGACCGTACAATACTACTATTACAACTACTACTAGCACAATTTAAATAATGTTCCAAAGAATCCATACCTAACTTACTTTAATCTATATGAATTTCATCATATTTAGCATATCAATTTACTTAACCAGATTGAGAATATTTAATATGGAGAGGAAAAATATTATTTAAACAAGTATTCATAATTACTACAAAAAATATATTATGGGAAATCATTGTCTTTACTTAAACAGACATAAGTTAATTTGTTAAGGTATACAAAAATAAACTCAAGTTGTATTGTCTATCTTTCTATGTTGCAATGTGAAACTGAAATGGCTGTATCAATCATGCAACAACTTTTACGGTACAGTTAATATTCCCCAAATTTAAGGAGTGTCTTGAGAAAGACTGTTGGTAAGTGTCAAATTATTTGTCCATTGGTTAGTATATAAATTGGTCATAGTAATGCAAATACGTAATAACTTAACTAGGACGTCTTTATGTCATGTAAAGTTTATTTCACTCAATGTTTACCTAAAACGTCTTCAGTATTCCTGGCTTATTCGTGTTTCGTAATTATTCGTGGCTTATTGCCACATGTATTTCTTCTTTATAGCAATTTTACAGACATTTAGTATTTTAACTTAATTTTCAGAGGTCACTATTTTCAAGTCACCCTCCACTAAATAGTGGTTGTTATTGTTTCAATGTTTTCTAATTGTATTATACTATTATAGATCATATTACATTATTATGAAAAGATATTTACACTCTGGGAGGAAATCACTAGAGAATTTTCCTGGGCAAAGTTCCTTTAGACCGGTTTCTACAGGTCTAGAGGATGGTACGTTTATTATTTGGGGATGAGTAAGGGATATCCCATGCCCACATCCATATAATCATACTATAAATGATGATAGCCGGGAGGAAAAGAAGGCCCATATAAAATCATGGGCAAAATCATGCTAATGTATTTAAAAGGGGTTTCAAACATCATTAGCAAGAACCACCTAACGTCTGGTACTTCAATAACATGAAGGAAATATTTGCCACAGCCAATTGTTCCAACCAATTTCCATATAACTTAGCTTAGGACATTATTTTTAAAAAGTATTTATCATACATGGAACTCATCAAATGAATCATATCATTTGAAATAAATACCTATCAGTTTCACAAGTTTAAAATATAAAAAGGGAAAATACCTGACTATATCAATAAGTGCCATAAATTGGTTTATGTGGTCTGGTTGATTTATACCAGTTAGTAATGTAATACTTGGTATAATTCCATCAAGCTCTACTTGATCCCAATCAAAGGATTTCATATGACCAATAATATCATGTAACATTGTACTATATGTCTTCTGATGTAATTCCTGAAATACCAAAATTGTTTAGTTAATTTTAAAATAAAATAATTATGTATATATCCATACACAATATATGTACATGTATACTGAGGTGATGGTTATGGTAACAGTGATGCGAAGTCAACAGTTTTTTTTTTTTTCAATAATGCCCAATGCGCTTTGCGTTTGCGTTTTCACTTCAATTATACAATACCTGAATATATCCTATCATTAAAGAGGACAGCTAATCCCCTCTATAAATGCAAAAACCACATGTATCAACTGCCAATCCCTACATACCAACTGGCATGCCCTTGTATTAATGTATGCAATATATCGTCGTTTAAGTTCTAGCACCGCGTAAGTCATTTAATGGCAGTAATAAAATTTTGAAAATCATCGTCATTGGAATCGAAATACGCGTCGTTTTGTCCAAACAGAATCAATGTACGACACAATAATTCCTTTAAATTATGGAACATTAAAAGTACAAAATGGAACTTTAGTTGCATTTATGTAAAATTAATCGGTTTTTGTCTCCCAAAAAAAATTCCAAAAATAACTTACGCGGTGCTAGAACTTAAGCGACGATATGCCAAATATCTGATTTTAAGAAATATTACTTTTAAATATGGATTTTATATTTTTTCATTGCTAACAACATTTATAATTTCTGAAAAATGTTCTGTTTGAGATCTTCCAAAAGATAACTGATATGGATACAGATCTTTTTTCCCTGCAGATATCAGCCGATATGGATGTGGACATAACATAACACCTAACACCAAATAACTACTTGCATCTCGTCATTTAAGTTCTATCACCACAAAAGTCATTTTTTAACGGTTTTGATATTTTAATGCCATTCATTAGATAATCAAAAGGTGCATCGTTTTATCTTATTGGAAACAACAAATGTCCAATAAAAACCTTCAAAATTACGCAAAAAATGTAAAAAATAGAACTTTAGTTGATGTTTTGTACAGGTTACCAATGAGATTGAACCTCAGAGATATAGAGAAGATAGTAATTCAGGCATATCTGCCTGGGTTACTTACTCACCCTCTATGATCAACAACATTGGCAACTAATAATGGCATAACCCTGCTTGAAGGAATCAATCTCTAATGGCTAATTAATATAAAAAAAAGTATAGACCAGACCTTTAATTTGTATTCAACTATATTCCAATTATTCTTGAATGTCACATACCAAGGTTCTTTAGTGAATAATGTTTCAAACAAACTATGTTTAGATTTCTTCTTGCTTGATTTAGAATTTTTATATCCATTCCGAAAGAGAAATACACCCTGTAATTTTAGAAATAGGAATTATATTAATTTCAATCGCGTTCAAATTTGATAGTGCTGCTAGATTGTACTTTATAAGTCACTTATTATTACTTCCATTAAGGCATTCCAATTTGGCTTGAGAAGCACCATTATGTCTGTAATTAACTTCAAATATGCTTTCTGTCCTTGATATCAGGTAAACTTCATAGCTATTAGCATCTCTATAGAGTAAAACAAAACAATACTTACTTTAGACACTGAAACGGTTGCCTCCATATCTGCTTAATACATTTAACTACTTAACTTATAATCATCCAATATATCTCTTATACGGCGTATAAATAAAATTAATACAAAAACTAATTAATAAATGATAAACAACTTCTATTTTGATATGATGTTAATTGTTTTTAACAAAGTCTAGTTAGTCTAGTACAATTTAAAGTTCTACCGCCGCGCCACTTTCTTTCCTTCACAATTTAATATTGACTTTGACACTGACAACGCCAGAAAACATTTTTTAAACATTGCTGTTACGAATTTGGCTTCTTGTCTATCAACCCTGAATAGACCACAAACAAGAATAGGTTTATTTTATAAGATTGAAGTAGCAAACGCAAAAGCATGCATTCCACCGGATGGTCATTGGCCACTTCCACCCCTGCATATCTGTAAGCAACTTCATACAGAACAGGAGTTCCATCTGTAGTCAATCAAAGATGCGTTGCTGCTCTCACGGATTGAGGTGGTCGCCTCATTTGAGCGAGAACCGTGTGAAAGTGACCAAACGTCATTAATATTTTAATACGAAAATGCGACTACATATCCACATTAAGAAAACAAAACTGTTATGTAACTTATTAAATTTATATTCAAAATTTATTTAATTTTTAATAAGTAAGCAATGTGCAAAAATACAAACCATTCTGCACATTTTTCTTTGATTATATGAGTCGATAGAGGATTTCATTAATAAATTATTTATAATAATATATTGCATTAGCTGTACCCATAATTTTTACGATAAGGTTTTAATATTTATAATCCATCCACCCCTCAGACATAAGCCTCCCAAAGGAGCCACCGCCGCATTCACGGTTTCTGTATTCGTGGAAGGGAGGCAATAGTACTATTGAAGAACGACACATCACTGAATTGTATACTGTATTATATTACACAACAATAAACATTACAGTCCTATTTTACTATTTACGGGAATGTCCGAAAATGATTATACACTTTATTTTCGTTCGTATTTCATATAACTCAACAATTTAATTATTATTCATATAACTTATTTTTAGTGTCTTCGTATAAAATCCATTCACATATAATTAAATTTAAAGTAACTACCCTAGCTAGCACAACAGACCACGTGGTTCTGATGGTAGGAAAGTTACGTAATAAATTTTGTTCGAATTGACTGACTAAACATACTACACAAAATGCTTTTAATTATTATAATATTCAGTTTTATAATGTGATTAGTGGCGGACCCTGGATCGGATTATGGCATGAGCTCTTCAGTACCTCCTGGGTTCTAGCAGCGCCCCAAAATATAATACGTAATTAATAATCACTCCTCAGTGGTATTTTAGAGAACGACATCGGACACCATACTTTTATTTATTTATATTAGGAAATACTTAGGATACAGGATTATGAAGTCTTTTAATCAATGTGGATAAAAAACCAACGAACGAATATTCTGGATCCGCAATTACGTCTGATGTTACGTGGGTATAAATAAATATGATAAATAAAACTTCAACACTTATAACAAAAACATGTTTCTTTTGACATACAATGTACACACTTTGTAGAACCTGCTAAGTGCCTATTAAGATAATGTCCATTTACTATATATACATCTATATTCAAATGTCAAATACATAATGAAATGTTAAAAGTAATTACATTTCATATTAAGTACCAACGGTTATAAACTGCATCGAAGTATCTCCTTTATCCTCCATTAATTTGGCCTGAAAACATTTACTTTGACGCAGTTCCAAGTATGTCCGTCGATTGATCCATACTATTTATGATTATTGTCTGATAAAATATAAGTATATTTTTGGGATAAAATCAAAACAGTGATTCGGTTACATAATACGGTTATTTTTACCGAACCACTCTAAGAAAATAATGTGTGTTAATTTTACAATTTTCACTTATCGCTATTTTTGTAATATTCTTGCATATTTGTATTGCCTGCTTTCGTTCGGCAAAAATAACCGTTTCACTTATCGCTATTTTTGTTTGATACAATAAAAATATTCAAATTAATATTTAGATTTTTTGCTTCATTAAATTGTCTTGATACCTACTAACAACAGGGATATACATATTTCACAATGAAAAAGTGATATTAAGATACTTCATATTATGAAGTAGTTATTATTTAAGTGAAATCTTAATTTAGTTATCTACTTATTTACAAATACAGAATAAATACAAATTGCATAACTAAAGTTATAGTTTTATCAATACCTCTTTTAAAAATCTAGTAGTGGCACGTTCGTACATAAGCATGCGTGCGTATAATACCAAAGCATTATAGATATAATTGTTCGAGAATTCAAATATCGTTAACATATTACTTGAATATATTTGAATCTACCGACAACACTACTATTAAGACTTTCAAGTATTTATAAATTTAATTTAGTAACATCGGGTGTAGGGAAAACATCAGCAAGTACCATTTGGGAAATTAGATATTTGAAGCTTCGACTAAAATCATAACTGCTAATTTATCATTAAAACAATATTGTAATGTTTGAGGTTTAAAGGGTAATTTTAGTTGACCGTAATATATCTAAAACACCATAGGAAATGAACGTTATATATGTTTTTTAAATTTAGAAACGAAATACCTTATTAAATAAAATACAAACCACAAAAATACAAAGAAAGTTACGTTAGTCATTTATTATTGTCTAATATTTCATATTTAAATTAAGATATTATTTACATACATAAGATTCTAGAGGCTTCGCTTGAGTTAATTTAATTTAATTTATTTTTATATTCCTATGTAATCAATCTAAAGGTGATTTAGTCACTGAGCTGGAGAGCGGGGTGGAAGGGCAGAGTCCTCACACGGCGAGTGACGTTCCTCTTCGGTGTTAAATTTATATTCTCTATCGCCAGACTGATGTTCAGAACTAGAGGGAGTTGTCCTGCCTTCCTGGCTAGCCGATGCCGCTTCTAAGGGAGGCCCGGTTGGCCCAAACGGCATGCCCTCTGCACTGTAAGCTACCTCACCCGTCCCAACATATTCCGATGGTTGGTAGCCGTAACTGTTTAAGCTGTAAGTAATAATAATAATTATTATTATTTTGTTAATATTTTTAATTGTAAATATGGATCAGATTTTATAAAAGTTCGGATATTATTACCATAACAGTAAAATATTTAAAAATACAAACAGTAATAACAATCCAATGACCAGAAATTTTATTTCTATAAAGAACGATGGATTGAACGCGTTGATGTCTTTTACTCCAACAGTAAACAAATCCGATTTGAAATATAAAAATGCTTAACTGTATATAATCATAAAATGCTAAACGGATACTGAAATATATTTACCCTCTAAAATATATTATATCATACACTGCATTACTTATTTGTTAGTTATATAATGACAGTAATAGTACAGTGTAGTAGTTACATATGCGTAAATGAGAAAATATGAAAAATACAGTAATTTTAAACATGTATTAAGTTTTAGTATTATTCTACGGTATATTATGAAATAATTGAACTCAAACTAAATACTATTTAAGTATTTGTTCGTTATAAATTTTACCTATTAGGCCAGTATGAAATATCTTCTATTGCGTGATGTGCATACGGCGCGTATGCATGTTGGTAGTAAGGCGAGTGGTGTTGTGCAGAAGTGTCGTACTGGAGAGGATACAGCGGCGCAGGTGCTGTCGCCGGTGCAGAGGAGCTCGCTGGTGGAGCCGGTGCGTATTCGATAGGTGCGGGGTACGCATGGGGCGGTGTACGATAGGGTGTCGGGGACGAGGTCGGCTGTGGCGAGCTATTTCCTTGCGAAGAGCTCCAGTAACCAGTGCTGCCCGCCCACGTGTAACTACCACTACCATTTGAAGCTGCTACTGAGGTACGCTCCACGTTACTGTAAGTTGCTGAAAATAAATAATAATTAAATATAATATATATTTTTATAAACAAAAAGTACCTTGTATGTACTATATAAGATGTACACTATGAATAAATAAAAATAGTTAATTAACAAAATATATAAATTAATAGTTATTTTATTCAATAAACCCCTTCTAAAATGTAATAAAACTATAAAGTAAAGTGAAACATGACGTTTACTATAAACATATTTAAATACTCATCTAATTATTTAACATAATTGTGCTAAATTCGCATACCACTTAACAAAGTATATAATCAAACCGTAAGAGAAAATTTTACCCGACTTTCAGTTTGACTTACATGTCTCAAATGCTTTTAAGCTCAGTAAACATAGTATCGACAATGCGCAAACAAGAGATTTTTACGTGCGTTCCGATATACTTACAAGGCGGCGATAATGTGCGAGGTCGTGACGGGGGTCGCGGCGGGTACGGCGCGGGTCGCCGCGACGACGCGTTGCCGCTGCCGTATAGAGATTGGGATGTCACGAACCAGCCACCGACTGTGATACAGAGGAATGAAAAAACATGAAACAAATGCACAAGGCTTCATTTACATATGCAAACAACGAACCATAGCAGAAAAAATCGTATTGAAATATATGATTTTGTCGATTTAATATTTTGATATGTATAATCCGTGTTTGTGCGGTAGTGTAACGGAAGGTACAAAAACGGAAGCACACATTGTATGGAAAAATACTACTCAGACTACCACAGTACGCATCAACCACGATCAATATCTGCAGATATAAATTAAGTCTCAGACATGTTTTTATTTGATGTATATATATAGATTATAGAGCTACACAAAGTATTTTAAATTGGTACCTAAATATCAAATTTTATGTATGATAAATATTATTATAACTTATCTACCTATCTAACTTACCCATCTTTAAGGTATTACTCTGAAGTAGACTGTCAATGATTAATTAAAGGGAAACAGAGAACTAAGGAGAAATAAATATAAAATAATCCAAATATATTTTAAACACATCAAGGGACTATAAAATTATCATTTATTGAAAAGTAAATTAAGAAATAATTAAAACTATTAATTATTAGTTACTTACATTGTGGATATTGATGTGGCGACGAACTCTGTTGAGGATAATGAGTGCCAACGAAGTCTCTTTGATAATAGCCTTCAGGTCTTTCCTTTGCGTCAAGAAAAGCTTTTGCAAACGGGTTATACTTTATTTTAAGGGATGTCACTTCTTCATTCTGATAAGCAGTCACAGCTATAAACTGGGTTTCCGGAAACGGATATGTCATAATCCGACGGAGATCTGTCCCAACTTTGACCAAGTGTACGCGAGGTTCATACTTATGTAAAGAATTCAGCATTATCTAAAATTATAAGAAAACAAGTTAATAATAATTAGTTCTCTTCTAGTAATTAAAAATAAAATTAAAATCTAATATATTTTATAACAAATATGTCATATTAAAAGGTTTTATACATTACATAAAAACGCTTTGATATCTTAAGAAATCCGTATGTGTACAGTTATATATAATTAGCAAAATCAACATGTTTTTATTGATTTTGTATCTACTTTAGCATTACAATTAGCATTCCATTTTCACTACAGTTTTATTAATATTAACTGTAGTAGGTATTATCACTACTACTATAACTCTAACTTGAACAAAAATAATATTGACAGTGAAAATGTGGTTGCATAAAATATTAATGTTGTTATAATATAATGTAACGTTTAACATAAAGAGGATCAGTAAACATTGCGCTGAGACAATAATTATTACAAATGATAGTGCGTACGGACACCTGCTAAATAGTTGGTAAAGCTACAGATTTCACACCGAGACGTCAACATATGGATCTGGATGTATCAGATGTTTGCTTTCATATTCATTCGCACCACATACAAGCGTGAGAATTAACTATGAAGTAGCGGTAGCCACGAAACTGTAGCAGTGTAGCACCTCTGAATAACTGCATTTCTATTAACAAAAATTAGTATTCTGTCAGTTCGGGGTACTGTTAATTATGCTTCGACTCGGTTCATCAGCAGCTTACACAAAGAAAAGTAGCGATGAACGTTTACATATGAACTCCGTATTGTCTGTATTTACGCAGTACATGTATTTGAATAAAACATCGATAAACTACTACACTACTACTATAATATATTATTTTTCATAACATATGCAAATATTTTAAAATTACACATCATTGTAACTGATGAACAAAATAACTGTCAGCCTTCATCGCTAAGAAAATATTCACTAACGGTAACTTATTTAATTACTGTATATGTATTTTATTTACTTGTCCATTTCCGTTAGTCTTGTTGGTAAGCTTAACTTTAGCAAACGATATCGGCTCTTTCATCCAATGTGCGCCAAAATTGGGACTCTCTGGGTGAATGTAGATAGCATTGGATGGAGGTACCTCTGCCTTGCCACCGGGGACCTGAAGATAATGACAACGAAAAATATAATAATTAAGGTTTTCTTATCAGCGTTCCAATATTCTCCAATATATATCGTCAACAAAAACAACAACTTCAGACCATCAGATGAGACCTCCGTCCCATTTTGATTTAGTAATACGGCACAACAGGCTGCAGTTGCCATTTAATATTAGGTGGACACGTCATTTGCTACTTTCACTTCATACTTAAAATAGTCGGATAACAACAAAATACAATAAACTTACCCATTCACCATTCACGTACTTCCATCGATGTGAATCTACTTGTACAAATTCAAGCAGAACTGTGTACATTGCCGTAGGATCAAGACCACTGGCAGTGACTTTGACTACTGGAAACATTCGCCTAAAAATACAACAATAATTAATTTTAAATAATCCGTCAAAATCCAATATTTGACGAAAACTCCAACTTTTCATCTCTAACTTGTGGTAAAAATACCACAAAAGTTTTGGAAAAACTACTTTAGATGAAATAATAATTACATATAATACGGAACCAGCACTACTTTTGGTTGAAAATAATAAATGTTTACAATCACACAGTATCTAAAATTTAATCAATATTAATTTTAAGAGGTAAATATACTAGCTAATGTAGGTTCGGAAATTCTGTGTGAACTTAAAAATATATTGTACAGGATTATTGGCGGCAAAATCGATGCCGAAAACTTATAAAATGATAACGATAGTAAAACAAATATAATATGAACGCACGTAGGCATGAGTAGGAATTTTAATGTTGTCATATACGGAAATAGACGCTACAATACAGGCTGTTTTATGTAATATGTGATATAAAAATAGAGTGTCAAAGCTTAGCCGATTAAACAAATGAACGTATTAAGACACATGATTATTCACACTTAGATATAACCGGAACTATCGAAGCCATAATAATTGGCGAGACAAACTAAATTTGCTTAATTCCTGTTAATGTACCTATTAGATTTTAACCGACTTCAAAAAGGAGGAGGTTATCAATTCGGTTGTCGGTGTGTCGGATCACAGGATAATCGAGGAAATCCCTCAAAAACGCACTTATTTAGTTAAATTCGAGATAACTCAGCCTCTGCCAATCCAACTATCATAAAAGTTGAATGCACATAAATGCTGATGATGATGTTATGGGTTAGGATTGGTTTTTGTTTTAGTGTTTTATATAGGATGAGTTAGGTTGGGTTTGAACATATAATAAAACATAAAACTTAGCGAGCAGGACGCGGTAAAAGTATTATAAATTATGGTTTAGGCTTAGATTTACATTAATTTTTAGATTTGTGCTGAAGGTTGAATTAACGTTTGTATTAATGATGAGTCGGCGCTTAACATATTGGATACAGTTCTGTAGTCGTGATCCAGCGTAATATATTATGTTGAGCGCCGACTTCAGGAGTATATACTAAACTAATATGTATTTAAATATTTTTTTACTTTTTTTCTAGCATTGAAGTGGGTTGTATTTTTTTTTAACATTTTTATTTGTAAAATAAAGTGCTTACAATTCAATTACGTCTTTAATCGCCATAGTAAATGAATAATACTTTGCTTCTAGATGTGATACATCCTTTTTAAATATACTATTACCTAATATTATAATATATAAGTATACTCACATTATATTCTTCTCTTTTAATGACAAAAAAACTATGTGTGTATCTTCATATTCTTTTAAGAACCAAACAGTGTTTATTCTCCCGTTTAAGAATAAATAAAATTGTAAATAAGTACGACAAAGCTAAATACCTATTTACATGTTAAAATATTATGAATTATAATAAGTGGGTTAAATTCAGCTTGTAAAATTTGACCTAAACATACTTACATCCTTACATACAAATTGCAAGTTGCAAGTTAAATAAAAGCTTTTAAAAAATTGTATACTAAGGTTGGTTTAATTTCTTGAAAACTTTCTCTTATATTTTCCATTCTTTTTTTTTGGTTATCTCCCAGTGACAAAAGTTTGATTACCTAACCAGAAATTACAAGATCTAATTTTTTGTACACATTCGCGAACATGCTTCAACTTTGACATCTCATGTTTTATATACTTATGACGTATTTCTTAACTTTTATTTTTTATTAAGCGCACCTAGTTGGTTAACTAGTCTTTGTAACATCTGCATGGTGATCATTAAATCCTTGTAGTATGGACTCTAGTTACAAAGAAAATCTTTGCAATAAAATGTGTATGCAGACAAAGAACCAGAGACTCACTAGTACCTACAGACAAGTGAAGTAATAACAAAAACATCCAATTCTCAATACTATAAACCCAAAGGTCGTATACAAGTGTATTGATACAGTTTTTTACGTGAGCCAGAAGTTTCCTCAAGGGTAGAGACCGTCATGGCTCATCGAGCTGCATTGTTTAGACACCCCGTGTTAATGAGCAAGGCCCACGGTGTTAATGGCTGAAAACTAGCCGCCCCTCAGCGACCGGTTAGCACTAGTGAATGTGTTATATGCGTACTCATTTTGCAAAAGTATATGCGTTATTTAAGACAGTGTTGAAGTTTGATTTCATGTGACAGAACATGATTTGTAAAAAACCACTTGATTTTAATTACGTAAGAGTCTGTATCATATACGTGTAAACTTATATATAGGTTTATGTGTATAGCAGAGAACGGAAGTACAAGTCTAGAAATATACAAAATCACTTTAAAAAAGTTACGCAAGAAGCATAGGCATATAATAAAGCGTAAAACGATCACAACAAAATAGTTTTAATTGTTATAGTGTTAATTATTAACTAACAGATTTAAGAATCTTTTATATGTTATCTGATAAAATTAACTACCAAATTAGCTACTATCGACCATATACATCTGTAATCGACTTCAAATGTTATTGGAATACTAATAGAATAGTAATAATAACAATCTGTCAATCATCAATTCCATCAAACATACATTGCTGGCTAGTAAAGGGTTTAAGAATTACGTTATAATAATATGTCAGCAGTAGCAAACCCTTCTAACCAGAAAACAGAAATGATTTCAATGCTGTTACAAAACAAAAACATATGGTATGTACAGTTTCTATTTTTATTTTCCAATTTTTCTTCAACGTTTAAAATGAACTCTTAATCTTATCAAATTCTACTTATATATGTGTATCTATACAAAATATACATACACTTAATTACTATTATAGATCAGTATGTAAATCAATTTGTCTTTAACATCGTTTAAGCGACGAGTATGCATTAAGAGATAAAGTCAAGTCATATAAATCCTTTTGTAAATACATAGTAAATACAATCTTGATGATCTCCGTGTTTCATTTAAAAATCCGTAAATTATAGTTCCTCTCGAACCTTAACATTAATTTTACGTAAACACAAAGCGAGTTGATTAGTCTCAGCTATTTTAGATGTTATATGACTTAAGTAAACTGCCAGGCTATAAACAGACAACATTATTGTAAGGAGCATTGTTTCATTATATTTCTTCCTCATTTAGTGAAGAATTGTATGATTTCTAAATCAGCTAGGTAAATACTTTAATGCACAATACTAGCTTAATTGCGAATTAAAAAATATAAATGTTCCATCCTATAATCGATTTTCTTACTTATGATCTCTCAACTTGTTGGTTGGAATTTGTCACAAATGCTATACTAAAAGTGACTATGCTATGAAGGTGATAGAACTCTTTGTGGTTCGACTCCGGAAACACCACCGCCACACCTATTTCTGCCTAATAACAGCAGTGTTATGCGC
>MOOZ01000222.1:754403-784273 GCA_002930495.1 Cecropterus lyciades | reverse complement strand
ATACTTTTCCGAGGCATTCCATCTTAGTCCTCAGGGGTAGCAACGCATATGTGGCTAACCATAGGTGAGATTTGATCTTACCTAGTGTTGATTACAGATGTTTATGGGCGGCAGTAGCTGCTTACCATCAGGTGGGCTGCATGCTCGTTTGCTACTATCCATATTATATATAAAAAAAAACTAGAACATTTGTATATAAATTATATATGTTTCGAAATGGCGTTTAACTAAATTGTTTTTTGACGTTTTAAAAGAACTGCGGTCCAGGCGGTAAAGCTTCAGCTTTTAAATTTATGTAAGCGTATTGTTTTAACGTTAAACTATATTTCGCATGAGAAAAGACAAATGTTTTAATATAATATAATAAATTCTCAGATTTCAACATATATTTTGTTGTAATAAACTGTCCACTTGTACCTAATAATATATAGAAAATATAGACTAATTACACAGTATTTTTTAAAATTTTATTCTCTTTATTATACAGCCAATTTACGATATAGCCAACTTTAGGTAAGCCAAGATATGGCTTTTTACTGACAACCACAATAACAAATCAAAGGTACTTGGTTCGTTAAAGTTTATACAACTTTGACTACATAAGAGAGAAACCTGGTGCAGGTAAGTTTTTCCCAATATTTTCATCGTTAAAACAAATGATGTGCTATTTATAAAATTACTTTATCCAAAATATGACAACTTTGTATTATTAAATTTGAACCTTTAACAAAGCGAAGGACGAAAATTCAGATTGCGCCATCAATTCCAACTCCTTATTATCTTATATTACCTAAATACTATCTTTTATAAACTTAAAACAACAAAATATATAATCACCTTCCATTCTTAGTAACAATCATTTCATTTGTGAGTGTTTGGAAGCGGACCCACAGCTCCCGGTCATCTAAAGCGACGTTTACTTCGCGCTCACGTCCGCCACGCGACCCGCCGCCGCCCACCGTCGGCTCTACCGCGCTTAGGATGTGTGATGCCGCCATACCTTAACTGAAAAATACATGCATTTAAAACTACAACCCACGCCAAATCATAATATTCGCTCAATATATGTAAATCGTAGCACTATGTTCGTACACAGTAATCTCCGAAATTATTTCACTGATTTCAACGAAATTTCGCGAGTCTGCTTGAGACTACTAATCTACGAGTATATACATATGTTGAAATTAATCCCTATTTCATTTGGTCCCGGTGTCACTCTTGAACGGCTGGACCGATTTCATTAATTCTTTTCTTGTGTTTGTATTTGTCAGGATAAATTTCTTATAAAAGAAAAAAATAAGAAAGCTCCGCGTATATTAAAAAAAAAACCTAACGAACATTGACAATAATTTTAAAATTTTGTAATATTATGGCGTTTAATATAAGTGTTTTACCAAGTTGAATTCAAACTTCATTAACTATGAACTTTGACAAGACAAGACAAAGGGTCAGCAAGTATATTATCTTATATATACAATTAAATTTAATAATTTTTACATTATATCAAGTATTCATATGGTTTTTGTTTATAAAAAAATAAAGGATAAACAAACAAACAAACAACAAATAACCGCATATAAGATCGTCTAAATTTTTTTCTTTATATCATCATGTTATTATATTATCAGGACATAGTAGATATAAACGGAAATGTTTTTGATATGTTTTTTTTTTAATTAAGTCATGTGAATATCAAAAATAATATTTATATAAGAATATAAGCTAAACTAAGCTCATCATGATAAAAGAGTGGGAGTTAAAAACTGTTAGTGGAAGCGAATATATACTGCAAAAATTAACTCATATCTTTATATTTATTTTTAAGTAGGCACATCTGTCATAGATACCCTTAAATGATGGTCACAAACAAATAAGCCGAACTCTTATTGACTAAAATCCCACAGCATTCCGCATAATAAATTACGAACATTATCATCACTCGTCACATTGAATTAATAATCTCTGAATCAATCAGTAATTTTGCACCTGACGTGATAGCCTAAACTGGCTAATTAGCTTCGTAAGCTCTATTATGACTCTATTCATCGTCAATCCATTATTGTCCCACTACTGGGCACGGGTCTTCTCTCAGAATGAGAGAGTTTCAGGCCATGGCCCACCGCGCGGGCCAAGTACAAATTGGCAGACTTCACACACCTTTGGGAACTCTTTTTTTATTCGAGAACTCTCAGGTGTGCAGGTTTCCTCACGGTGTTTCACCCTAAAGCAGTGGTAATTAATTTTTAATACGCACATCATTTTATAAAAATCAGTGGTCAGTCTGGGATTTGAACCTAGGACCCTCGATTGAAAGATCGAGTTGTAAGCATTAGGCTATCACTGCTCATCACTCTATTATTAATCACAATCAATCATTATTGATTTATTTTTTATTACAAATTAGTGCGCCGTCGGGTTAAACCTATTCCTACTACAAGCTTGCAAACTATTTCAATACGTATTAGTTGAGTCGCTATTTTGAATTAAATGCTTATTGATGTGTTCTAACGTAAAACTTAACGGACAACGCACTTAAAATCGTATACTTATAAATAATAAAAATAAAGGATAAATGACACGTATGCAATATGATAATTCTATCTATGCAATATGATGACAACATTTGGTACCACAGACTATACAGTAGGATTGATAAATGTCTTTTACGTATGTGTATTATATTATAATGTATTTATTAACTTTGTATTATTATCTATTATTGTAAAGGATTTAGAGGGTATTCGAACTCCTTGTGAATTGCCCGAGTTAAAGACAAACCCTCGAGGCCCGAAAATCCTTGCCCATGGCCTTTATGTCAACGTAACTGTAGCATATGAGAGAGCCGGAGGGTAAGACGTACCAGACCAACATACTACTATTATAACATTTTATATGTTTTTATTACCTAAATACCTAAAAATTATTATTATAATAAAAATACTATTAAATTTAATATAATACATGTATTTGACGTAGTTGCAAATATCCATATTCTCTAACACTAAACAATCTCTACATTTAAAGCATGTTCCTACCTAATGAAAGCTTTATAAGTAAATATTTTTTGAGTTCAACATCAAAAGCTACATGCCTCCCCTATTTCTTGCTGTTAACAACAGCGTGAAGGGCTACTGCGTTTGATTTCTTGGGTGTGGTAAGGGTAATACGCTTTTACAAGGCTTCCTGACTTAATCTTCAAAGGTAGCAACGCATCGGTGACCACACATTGGCAGTTGATTATAGATGTCCATGGGTCCTAGTTGACATTCACAATTTGATACGCTACTCCACAAATACTTTATGAAAAACTTAACAAATCATTTTTTTATCACTGGCGACTGCTCCACGATGACCCACGTGGTGGAGCAATCACCAGACCTGTCAGACACGCAGTGGATCCCGGGTTCGATCCCCGGCCAGACAGAAATCTGAAGGATGAGTTTAGATTTCTGTTATGGGTCTGGGTGTTTGTAAGAATACACAAATTTAGGTGTCCATGGCACCCACGACACAGGCGAAAATCCTACTGTGAGGCTATGAGTGTAGAAAGCGTTTATGTTTATGTTTCATGTTTATTTGAGTTTCGTACAAGAAATAACTCTATTGTCAACTAAGCTATGTCCGTATATCTGTCATTTCTTTAAATGCTGTGTGTTTTTCATATCATCATACTACCCATCATATGGAAACAGCTGAAGTTTTTACAGAACTTGCACATTTCTTATGGATATGTTAATATTACAAATAAAGCCTAAAAATATGAATTGAAGATACCTAAAACAAATGTTTTAATTTATCTTTCAGACTACATATTGGCAATAGTGTATATCACTGGCATGTGTAGAAAAATAATTTTAAATAAAATAAAAAGTAATGGAAAGCGGCAAAGTGTATTTAGCAAACCTTTAATATAATTAAGTCGGGTTTTATTATATGGAATAAAGTCCCTAAGAGAGGCCCGTACGTAAATAAAAGACAAGTTTTTTAGTAAAGACATTACACAAAATAAAGTTACACGGTAGTAGGGAAACCGTCAGTGCCCATTAAACCCGCACAGTAACCTTATATAATTAACGAGATTAATTAACTGTGTATTACATGTATTCACTTTGTTGTCTATATTAAAAATATTTAGGTATATGTAAAATGTTTTATTTTTTATTATCATTGATTACAATGATAATAAAAAATAAATCATTTTTATGGTATACTTTTATAGGTACCTAATTAGGTATACGTAATAACAATTAAATTTCTAATATATAATACTATTTTTTTACTTTGGCCTCTCAAGATTTGCCGGAAAATCGATTTAACATTCTGCACGAACTCTTCTGAGTCGTTTGCAATTTTCACTTTAAAGTTTTTTGTTATTATTGTGGTGAAATACCATAAAACCATATCACCTACTTTTCTGTTTTTTAAAACCTACAATATACGGTTAATCTTATTTAAATTATATTGTTTACTTTCGTATTTAGTCTAAAGACGCAATGTTTTTATTTCTTATATTTTTATTAAAACTATATATACAATCAACTAGATTACAAAATTCAAATAACATTAACTATCCAAAATTGCAGTATAAACCATTGTTTCCATAACGGTGACCGCGATCCCTTCCTGCTCGGCAAGAGTTGATCTTTGTTCAAAGTAGCCACCAGCGCTTTGGGCACCGAAAGCAAGCTTGGTCGATATGTCTGGCATGATTTTTTTCATTTCAGATGACCATGGCTTTAGCGTCTGAGCATGATCAGCGGTGGTCCCAATGATGGCGGATGTATTATGTATTTGATATAAAGCCAAATATGCGATGTCGATCGCATCCCATATCAAGGATCGCCCGAGACTCCACGATATAAAAATGATTCCATTGACTCTTTGCCATCGTGCCTTAAAAGACCAGCAAGTTGTAAAGGTAAATGTAGAGAGACGGTAACAATAGCCTGGCAAATTATATTAAAAGCCGCGCCACGACCATTGACGCCACGCGGACGTCCTCTCAAAGTATTGTTTAAGAAATCGGTGACGAGGATGATCGCACTTTGAGAAGAAGCTAGGAAAGCCGGTAGTGCTAAACTTTCCATGGTGTGACCACATATGCCAATAAATCTAATCGAAAGAATTGCCTGCGTATACCCACCATGCTAAAATATACCGGATCAAGAGGAATTTCCAAAAAGAACAACAAGGAAGGAAATACAAGAATATAGGAGCGAATAAGCAAAGGCATAAAACGCCATAAGAGGTTTTAAATCATATAGTCGTTCTAAAAACAATTCAATGTGATGTAATTTACAATTTTATAACGGGCAAAAATGCATCATCAAACCGGAGAATCTAATAAGTAACAGTTTATTTCAAGTATAGGCTATATTAATAGTTCGCTTTCTCATGATACCCAGGTCTAGTTATTTATGATACGATACTACAGGTTAAATTAAATGTTTTCATTAGATTCTGATACATACATTGCATTCAATATAGAAATTATCAAAATCAGAACCATATCCATTAATTTCACTAAATAAAAATACCAACCGGTGAATGACTAAGCTACCAGCGTAACACCTTAGTGTAACCACTATAAAACTACAGTTAGTATTGGATGGTCACACCTGATATGTGTTCGTGAGTCACAATATTGCCATCAATAATTCGATGTCTATACATCTCTGTTCTCTTAATTTATCTCAAATACCAGGCAACTATAAATATTTCATATAGGCATAAATATCTAAGAAGGCAGTTTACTATGGCTTCAAGTCGCTATGCAAACGTAGGTGAGGCAACATTTAAAGGCTACTTGCCCTAGGAAGAGATTATTAGTCGAAGTAAAAAATCACACATCATATTACTTTGAAGATGCACCACGCAAATCTTCCTACTGTCATTTATCGAAATTTACTCAAAATACACGTAAAAACATTTTTTTTTTTCATGGAAATAATTTATATATTATAAACAATGCTTTTGGCTATTTATTCACACGTAAAAATAATGATTATAACTATACTCGAATAACTCCATATTTTTGCCTGAATAGATAAGCATTTTTAATCCATCTTATGTTTAGTCTCCTGAGTCCACTGAGTTTTGCAGCAGAAAAAATGGATAGCTCCGTATGTTCTATAATATATATAATTAAATTACAAAATTTATAATGCCCATTATAGTTTCTTTTTTATTATTAAAGTAGGAAACGATCAAACGAGTTCACCAGATGGTAAGTGGTTACTACCGTGCCGCTAGATTTGAATTCTACCGGAGGTTGGTTACAGATGTTATGCTACCCTTGTGGATTAAGTTAGAACACGTCGGACATGTAGCTATCTTTCCTAGCGCAGCCTTCAAACGAGAACACAGCTACACCAAACACTGCTGTTATACAGGAGAAATATAGTGGTTCACCGGAAAAATCCACGAAGCTGCCTCCTTTACTGTATTGATACTTCTAGAAAACTTCTCGTATAGTATCACTTTATTCAAAAAGGCTCAATAAACATGGTAGGTGTATTGAAGCATTGATCGCAGATAGAATTGCTATATAAACTATAGTAGATAATTCTTTATTATCATTTTTTACGGTGAAGATATTAGACATCCAAACGAATTTAACGTTTGACTAACAAAAATGGATATCCGAATAGATTTCTACTTTCTGGTGATGAAATAACTACACGCGTTTACTATCCTAACAGGGAACATCACGAAATCTTTATAGCAAATATGAGCCGAACCGAACATTTATTTTAAGTTTGGCTCACGATCTCCTCTTACAATGTTTATTGTGCTTATTATCACTGCTGACCGCCGAACAGTTCAACGTCCCAGGAATCATCCCAACACTGTTAACTTGTGTCAATTTCCTTTACTTTTAACAACTGTCTCTACATTATATTTGATATAAAATTTGTCTAACGCGTATGCGTATTATTTTGATGTCTGGTTTTGTATTCACACAATGAGATATTGGGTATACATAGAAAATTAACTTTTTTGTTTAAATATATTTCTTGGGAAGTAAATTGTTTTGAAACTTTTTTGGCTCTGTTATAAGAATAAAAATTCTAAAAATCTTTTTTTTATTTCTTTACTATTTTGCAAAATACAAATAGAAGCATTTCAATATGAAGTCAACCTGGACTTAAAACCATCATAGTCCAATCGGGATGGTACTATTGTGATGGTCGGGATAGTCCTATTCCTAGCGTGAAGCAGCTGATGCGTTTCATTGGAAGGTTGTGGGTGCCGACGGTTTAAATACAAATTAAAGACCATCTTCTATGTCAGGAGTGACAACACATCTGTAGTAGATAGTCAGGGAGAACCTCAGTTCTATGTAGAATTAATTTCAGATATCTATGAACGACAGTGACCACTTACTATTTGGTGGTGGTCTAAAAATTTAAAAATATAACTGTTTTATTTATAATAAAATACAATTGGATTCTTTAGGAGTAAACCTTATAAACCTAAGTTTATAAGGTACCTAAGTACATTCAACAAAGTAAATATTTCACTTTGTTATACATTTTTTACAGGATAATTCTTATCATTTTAGGGCAAAAAATAAACTGTGTAACCCACTGTCAAAATTATCAGGTTTACTAAATCACTTAAATTAAAAAATTTAAACTGTAGTAGTTTAAATTTTTTTATGTCTTTATGTCAAAAATAATTTACTACATTTATTTAAATAGATAGCTCGATTTAAAGTCTGAAACGTGAAAAGAAATCGCACGATTACGGCGTAAATTGTATGCGAATATTATTTCTCCTTTATAGTAAAAAAAGGAACCGGCCAAATTAATAATCTCTTGTTTTGGAATTATTAGTATTCTATATTACTATAAGGATATAAAACGTTTATTCTTTATTTATTCATATATTTTTCATTAGGCCAGACTTATCAATACTCTATGACAAGATTTTTTTTATTATATGATTAAAATTGCAAACAAGGATGCAGTCCATTTGATGGTAAATGATCACCGCCGCCTATAGTTACAAATGTAAGTAATTCATATTTGATATCATACAGGGCTTTAGTCTGAAATCAATCTCAGAGGCTTTGTTCTTCCCCAGGAAAAAGATATTCGTCTCATATCAGTAACATACGAGCCTGCAACCTCACTTCTACCAAAATGCAAGACCTGTTGCACGTAAGATTTAAATGTGTCTATGCTACCTACCCTCGAACCATTCTCGTTCGGTCACCTTTGCCAATATTGGATATTCTAAGTTTTTAATCCACGTGCTATGCAAATAAAAAAGTATACTCGCATACTTGTATTAATTTATAAAATGGAAGGATTTATCTTTTAACTATAATATTTAAAATGTTAACAACAAGAAAGCATGGAAGAATTAGTACCCACCTATGTATGTATAAAGGCAAAGTAATTACAGCACTAGCCAACTCGTCTGCATCGTCATTATTCATCGTTTTACGACTCCATGAGGTATAAATATTAAAGTCGAGTCGTATAGATGAATTGCGAACATTTTCTTTTTAATGGTAAGGTTAAAATGGTGTGCAAGTATAGGTCCCGGTTCCCGATCTAACTCGACACGAAATAACCCGCTACAAAATATTCATAATGCACCAAACGACGTAAAAAGTTATCGCATTTTAATTACATGTAATCACTCATGTACCTGTAGCCTTACGACTCGACACTAAAACGGGCTCCGATGAATTCGTCCCGATCACCAACGGACGCGAGGAATGTCGCTTAATCGCTTTGCAGTGCCGTCGTTTTACTGATCCCTATAAAATATTAAAGATAACAACGAGTGGCTCCAAAGGTTGCTACGAAAGGAACTCGGGACCCGTGATTGAAGGTTTATGGCATGGCACTCGCTTCGATAAATGTAAGCGTTGTGCGCGGTATCGGCAATTGTCCGCGCCTCAGTAGGTACGAGCTGTAAGACGGAGGTGCTAATTATCGAATGCAAGACTGACCAAACCGAAATTGAAACCATTGAAACAATATAGCTCGTGTTGTCTTTTCCAATTTCAAAGTTTGCAGAACGGCTGCGTAATGAAGGCCGAGAAGGCTATGCAAATGGAATGATGCCGAAAACTCAAGTAAGTATTTTTAATGGTCTTGCGTCATCGCCGTTTCAAACTTGAATTTTTATTATCACTTGGCTCGTATACAACCATCAGCCTTGATATGTTAATCAAACAATAGCTAAATCAAATAACCGCAACATACATGATCAATAAGGTTTGTCTTCACAAACAAAAATAATTTTCTACTGCCGAATGCTTACTCAATACGAGTAATACGACAGCCTTGAAGTATTACAGAAGTAGCTTTTTGGCGTAATAAAATGTACACTGTCTCATTGAGAGTCAATAAGGTACGCGAGTATGCAGATGTTTCAAGAAATATTTTGTAACTACATTTTGATGTTTATTGCATTGTATCCTTTTGGTTTAAATAATTTAAATACACTTTGATGGTGGAACTTTCCATGGAACGTTCAAATAAGGAGCTAAAGCTCCGCTACCAACGAATGCCCTACCGCATTATGTAAGTTGTTGGGGCACTGATAAGGACATAAATATGTGTTATATATACGCATTTAACTAAATGATAATTGATCATTACCGTACAATAGATTTATGTGTGGCAAGAGTAAGTAGGAGTATATTAAGCAACTCCGCGTTCTCATGTCACAGGAGTCATACTTCATGTTGATTGCAAAAGCACAGCTTGTATTGAGAGCTTCTCGAGAAAGAAATGACTGTCTCACTACAGCCTTCAGATAAGAACAGAAACACTCTACACTTTATAAAGTAGAAATAAACGTATTGATGTTACCGCTACAGATGAACTTCAAAGAGTCCAACCACCTATTCTTACAAGTACGTGTAGGGTGAACTATACTACATTCAACTTCGCTGGCCAAATGCTCATTAAAAGTCTTAAAACTGTCTCTGCGACGACGACCATGAAACAGTTACTCCAGAGTAAGAGGTCGAAATTATTACTGTTTGCCATAGCCAAGCACTGATAGCAGTGCTCGGGGCAAATATAATATAGCAAACTGTATTACATTTTATGTTAGTCTTGGGCGATTAATATCTACTGGAGACCAATGTGAGTCGTATGGCTATTTTATCAGTTTTTTTTTTAATAAATTACATTTTGCTTTTCATTTCACTTTGGGGATAGATGGATCGCAATTTGATACGGTAATACGGTAATAATAATATAATCTCACTTGTGATCTAGCATATCACGGGACGTACAAAAATAAAACCAAAATTCTGATAGTTTATACTAAACCACTTGTGAACAGTGAAGAACACAAGCCTGTGAAATGTCTCACAGGAAGTCAATAACATAAAAAACTGTCTGGTGTTTCAAAATAACTAAGATACAAATAAGTATTTTTATATTGAAATATTTTTGGCAGAAAAACATAATGTGTTGGCCGTCCGTCTAAATATTAATGAAAATTCCTGCGTAACAATATTATATTGCAGAATCGATATTCTGCAATATTTTACGATTAAAGTTCTGCTATGCACCCGAAATGCGAAATATGTCTATGGTCATATTTTTGTGCGGGAATAAACTTACAAAGCAACCTCGATGTACCAACGATGCGCATACGAAATAATAGTGAGACTTTTTATAATATTGAAAAAATGCTTTAGGTAAGAAATTATATTTTTACAGCAGTACTTATCAAGGACATTATTAATTTTTCTTGTAAAAAACGTGTTGTAAAAAAAACAAAAAAGACAAACCCGCTTGCCGGATCGTCTCAGTTGCGGTCATCTTCCGATCCGGTGGTAGTGTAAGAAAAAAATATTGTACATGTCATTAGTAAGAGCCCTCGTAGGCCTATATAAAATAAGGACGTTTCATTTCATTTCAAAGGTATAATCAATGAAGCAAAAATCTTTTTGCAGATTACTGAATTAAATTAGCTATACCTTTACATCCAGATCAACTTAACCAATCAAATTGACGTGTGCTTATATTACTACAATACATACGAGTACCAATAAGTATGTTTTAATTTAATAGGTTTCAAACAGTTACTGAGGACATCAAATAAAAAATACATACTATATGCACTGTATCTGTATGATATATGTGGTGTTGTATTTTACATTATTCTCATTTTACTTTTCAACATTTCACTTCAGTTTTAATTTAATTCGCAGATAAATGATGGTTAATTGGTTGTACCCAATACATAGTTAGTAAAATATAATACCACTACCACGCGGGGAAACTTGCTGGAAAAAGCTAATAGGTATATATTAATTCATCAATTTATACAGAAATGACATAAAGCGTACTTATTTCTTTTTTATTACTGACTTTTGTCCACGATCTATTGGCTACTTAATTTTAGGTAAACGACTACTGAAATAAGTATAATTAGGTCTAAATTTAAGTTTAGTTTGATTTTACACTTAATGTATTTAATTCTTACGACATGGAACCGATCACAAGGACACAGTATTAATTTGCATTGTTTGTAGTACCTATTGTGATTTACGGCCTTCAATCCTGAACGCAACGACGCTGAAGCGCCACTACTCTTATAACAATAATATTAGTTGAGCTTTGTAGATATATCCTACAGTATTTTTTACTACATTTTTTAAGTAAGTTTAAAAGAAGTATAATTGTAACGTAATGACTATTTAAACGAACTTCTAGCCACGTACTTAAGTAGGACCAATTTTATTTTCTTTCAAATATTCAATGTAAATATTCAAATTCGGAAGCTGATAACCGCAATCAAACTTTTTTCGGGGCTACATTTCAATTAAATTTTATTCCTCAATTCTGTGGTCGTCATAAAACTTTAGAGTTTGACGAGTAAAGCCCATTGAGAAACTCCGAATTGATATTAATTCAAATAAGTCGGGTTAAAAAGTCAGGGTTTTATGTGAGCTGTAAAAGTTTATTGTAGGGCTTTGTGGCGAGCCGGACGCGCCGATAGGCCTTCGCCGGCCGATGACGGAACCTGAGTCGCCTTTGTGCGCAGCTCCTCGCCCGCGCCCGACACATACTGCACGCACTAGAGATGAGCAATGAAGGAAATGCGTTTCCTTGTATAATATTATTGATGGATTTTGCATAGCAGTTCATCTGATATGCAATTGTTACTAAAGTATAAACACAACGTTAAAACCGATGTAACGTAGCAAAATTATATGACTATCCATGAGGATGAAATTGGAATAACTTGCATTTGCTTCAATACACCCTTCAATCAACAACACAGCAGCTTTACATCTTTATTACAAGGCAGCTGTTGCTACAGTTCAACCAGTTCTTTTAACTATGTTCGTTTGAATGTTTGACTCCTGCCATATATCCTGTATGGCTGTATGGCAACTCTTTTACTTCTATTTCCACGGATTACAGATGTCAGATAGCATTGATTACAGATGTCCACGGACAGCAGTGGCCACTGAACACCAGGTGGACTGCACGTGCTTATTTTATATTTTAATAAAAAATATAATCAACGCTTAATATGGAGGAACTGCAATATCTGTCTTTGCTAGAACAGCCCTTCCCTAAAGCAATACGCGTCTCTACATTGTCTTATCATCTCAACAATAGATTGTTAGTCGGTGCAATATAACATAGTTTAATGGCTTTATTTTTTATTTTCTCATTTTAAGTCTCTTGTAGTGATAGTAATAACATTATCGTGCGGCTTCATTATTATTTTTCATGTGTTAAATATTTTTAATAAATATAAATTACATATTAATGTACCGTACGTACATCCTACATGTCAAACCTCTTAAAATTATCTTAGTGTATATGGTAGGTTTGACCTTTAAGATAAAATATTTTAGATCCTGATAGATGGTGCTGTTGTCGAGGTCTAATATATTTTTCGTCCACGTAAACCTCACTAGTTTAAAATAGCTCGACAGTAATGATTTCCACGAAATACTTGTACTACGAAACCATGAAAACAAATATTTTTAACCCTAGTTGCGATTATTTATAATACTGCTTGAGAAATAAATCGCAGCAAAACAATGATGGATTTCCGTGAAAAGTGATAATGTTTATGAAAAACTGTTTAGGCTGCAATCCAGTCGCCCTATCTAGATGAGAAGATTAGCTGTCCTAGGTCCCTTTTTTAAATAATGAGTTGAATTAGGATATTGTTTTAGTGGAAGAAGGGTAAACCATCGATTATTCGTGGTTACCGTGTGGCAACGACATGAAAAACGAATCTACGTCTGTACTGACATGGTATAAAATAGCGTATCTAATATTACATTTATTACCTACACGTGACTATTGGTGAAAAGTATAAACATATGAAAAGAAAAGATAAAAAAGGAAAATTAGGTAAGGCATCGATAATTCGCTAGAAGAGCATTTTAGTATAATTCCATAACTTTTTTTTACTGTAGGTATTGTAGTATTTAAATATGCCTTTTATACCATGCTCGTTTATTTAAGGTAGAATTAACGTTTTTTGTACGAGTATATTAATATATGAATTTGGCTTGTCAGTATTTGTAAAATTCTTCTGGTATAAAGCCAGTCTTAATTGAATATTTATCATTTCCTTTGCAAAGGCATGCTTACAATACATAAATAAATTCACAAATTATGTCAATATTTTGAGAGACACAAATTATTTCTTTAGACATCAATCAAGTGATGATCAATGACTTTGAACCAAGTTTTATATAATGTACATTTATATATTATTTAGTATAATACAGAAACGCTGCGTTTTAAAAAATCGATGGCAATATTTCTAGTACTAAAACTATATATTTTATTATTATCATTTTATTAATTTATTGCAATCATTTTCATTAAAAAATATTTGTCTAATATAATAATTATTTGCTATCTATAAAGTGACAGAATAAAAATTGTATGTCTGAACTATCCACTTATATAGCTGTAGCTACGTATTTGATTTAACTGTCAATTGTCATCGTTGTTCATTTGCAGAAACATCCGAAAATAATCAATGCGATGTCGACAATGCCGGCACCCTAGAAGGGAGTAGATTTTTGAATCCTTTTGAATGGAACCTATTAATTTGTATACTCGCATTTATTAGGTTAAATGTACTACTTACATTTTACCTGTGGTCATTTTTGCAGTTACGATGTCACAATTAGCTTTGTTTTACCATATATTATGATGCTTAAGTTGTGTATTGCGCCCGAGTCTCCTACGAATACGAATGTTTCAGGCGTTAATCCAAAAATGGACCACAACCTTGGCCAGGTGCAATACCTTGTGTATTATGGTGATAACTTTGTATTCGTATTGATTACATACTTAGGACCTTAATTAATATATGTATTTACTACTTATCATAGTGACTCAGTAGAAGCTTGCTTGGAAAGAATGAGGTTAATACAAATAAAGCTACAATTGAGCATCACCAAAGGGTAGCAGGGGGGCAGGTCAGCTTTTCCTCCTAGTGATTTAAAACACCTTTACGCATTGCATTGCTATCGTTTGTGACACCAAGGGAAAGTGCTACCCCCCTCAAAATGAAAAAAAAACACTACTTAAACTAACCCTTCCCTCCTCCATCAGAGCATTGAATAAATATTTTCGTTTGTATTACTTTGAAATGAAATATACAAAGATCGCTGAAAATAGTCCCCGTGACGAATGTACATATCTAACGGCAAAATCTAGAAAAATAAGAATATACGGATAATGACAATAATTAATTATATTTTAGTAAATGTAATAAAAACTCAGGTATGATATACTCAATGTGAAAATATGTAAATTAATTGTAATGTAATTAAAAGTATTTGGAAGTTGTAATCATGTATAACAAGCTGAATATAGCGTAGCAAATATAAAAATTACTAGTTTACGCTAATTCGAAGTAAAGAATATATTAATGTATTAATTATTTTCTCTCTTTTAATGTTAAAACTTAATATAGTATTAAAGTACCAACTCATAATATTCTATCTTTATGGTTACATACTTAGGCGTGTATTAGCACTTTAACTTCAATATAATAGGATCTTAGAAGTAATTTCATTTACTTGGGTAGGATTACACATGAAGAAGAGACACAAGGTCGTTTTACACGTAAAATTATAATTAAACATGAACACAAAACAGCAATAACATTGTATACAATGAATAATTATATTTTTATGTAGATAGGTAAGTACATACCTGGTAAAAATGTATCCATATTTATGGATATGAATACAATGTTAAACCTATTTAAAGGAAGTTAAATTATTCTCTAATAGATAATATAAAATAATAAAAGTGGATTCAATAACTATAAAATAGCCGTAACAAAGGTTAAGTGCTATTAAGGTTTTCAAAATAACTTCAAAATAATAATATGCAAAGAATCTCACCTTAAATTAATGGTCGCCAAATCCTAAATTTTGTAAACACGTACAAATATTTAAAAATATTAACATTCCAGTTCACTTCACTTAATATTGTTCTACACACCAATTATACTCTGAAATTTTGATAAAAAAAAAAAAAACAATAATTTTTGGCAACTATTATTCCGGCCGTAAATTATTTGTCAAAATCAATGACAATAAGTTCTCTATTTGTCACATAACAAATCAGTGCTGACGTGCCAACTGCATGACCAACTACCACAAACTCGACCACACTACACTTCATTAGCATGTACACAAAATAACATACCCACAACGTTTCCAAGACACCAATGTGAAGTCACCTTTATATGGCTGGCCGTAAAACATTAAATCCAGCATCGGCATAAGAGTTTTACACAGATCGATACAAACAATAATGAATTTTATGGGCTTACGTTAAGAACTCATATGAAGGATTGATGGTATATTGAGCATACCCACAGTCAAGGTGCGCTGGCCCCGCCCCTGACGTATTGACAAACAAACCGATTGGTGGCGATCTTTGGGCGCTACTGCGACAATCCTGCGCAACTTTAATGCGGTTACTCGGATAAATAGAAATATCTATTGAGCTTTGATAAAATAACACAAATTGATTTGATCAAACAAATCTGTCAAACATGTCTTATATATTTTATTAGTGGTTTACGATTTTATAGAAAGAAAGTAAAGATGCATTTAAGATTATCCTTTATGAATTCTATTCATTACTGTCATAAGTAGATTAGTAGGCTAAATCGCTCCTAGAGTAGTATAAAGTATTATAGATACTTCTAGAAAAGTATAAAAGTTATCATATGACAATCTTGTTGATGTGAAAATTTTAAATCAAATTATACAAATATATAGATATACCAGAAAACACATTAAAATAATATTTTATGGTATGAAGAAATTGATATTTTCAAAGAACAACTAAGGTCGCTTTCCGTAGGAATAGGTACGTTTCTTGGTCATTTATAATCATAACTCAAATGTAACAAAACTTACAAATTCCAAGGGCGGCAGTAGATATTTGAAAATTACAAGCAGGAATTTCGATTCTTTCATACAATTTAAAACTAGCGAGTATTTACTACTTATGATACATATCATCAAAAATTTTATTCCTATCACATAATAGGAATATTTTTTTTATTAGTTATAGGATATGTTACAACGTACAACTTATTGTATACTTATGTATAGTTTCATAAATAATTATTTTGGATTTCCATGAAGAGACTTACTTATTGCATGTTGTGACCACTTTATTCCAATTCTTTGGATTGCACCCCCATTCCCTATTTTCGTTATAAAAAAAACATTTTCTCACCAGAACGAAATGCTTATAATAAGTGGGTACTTGTAAGACTACTAAAGTAAAACTGAGTTTTACTTTAGTAGATTTACAAGTAGACTACAAGTAGACTTACAAGTAGTCGAGATTTCTTTTCAGCAAGTTTTTTTCCTTTCAAGTAATTCCTCAGGGGTGTGGCCGACAGAGTAGTACTCTAATCATACATACATATGTATTTTTTATATTACTGAGGTAGCGAGCATGTAGTCCACCACCCATGGAAATCTGAGGTAGGAGCCTTACCCTAGCCACAAATGCGTTGCTACTCCTGAGGACTAAGCTGGAACTTCTGGGATAAGTAGGTATATCTACCTTACCCCACCCTTCCGACCAAAACACAGCAGCGCCTAACACTGCTGTTATTAGACAGATACAGGTGTGCTGATGGTGCTTCCGGAATTAAGCCACAAAGGCTTCTACCAACTCCAAAATATTAAAGTCCAGAAAGAAATGATGTGTCCTGATATGTAGGTTACCTTAGGTACAGGTTGTCTTATAAATATTAGTAAAGTAAACAAAGTAAACTACTTGTTTACAAAAAAAAAATATTTTGTGTCAGCTTGACTAACTAAGCGTCAAGCTTAGTAGAGTTCGGAAAGTTATACGGAAATAGGTACATCTATTGAATAAAAAGTTACGTCAAAAACTATAATCCTAATACTGAAAAATCGCACTCTAAATGTAATGAATCAAAAGAGCACATACCTACCTCAAAAAAGTTTCGGATATACCTATGAAATATTAAAAATGAATTGTAACCTGATATCGCAGCGGTATGGAAACTGCTTAGAATTAGATATTTAGTTCCTTAGGTAACATAAATACTGTAAAAACAAATTCGCGAACCTAACATCGAAACTCGGCGCAAGTCTGGTGGATGTAGGTAGAAATACCGAGAGCCACGCACCATGCGCTTGCGCTCAATTTCAGCAAAATTCTCTACAATTCGCAGTGAAATTTCGTGATTTCGCAAATGCTTCTAACGCTAAGCGAATGACGCTTAAAGCGAGAGTTTCGTGGCGTCCAGGTTAGAGTGAGATATACTACATACGTAAAATTGAAATAAACTATAAAACCCGTGAAAAACGAAAAGGAAACTTAAATGTCTTTCCGTACTCATATGAATTTTAGTGACTCGTAATGCAGTGCAGTAATGCGAGTAATTAGCTAAATTATCACAATATCGTAGCGAAACATGCAATCGATACCGACTCCTAGACATAAAAACATGCGATATCCAATAGGACAAGACAGTTTTCAGACCTTTTTCTCTTTTGTAAGTCATTTTAAGTAAGTCATTTGATCTTCTTTTATCTGATTGTTTGATAGGCTTATGTAATAAGCTTAAGTTCGTTATTTCAATACTACCATGACTATTGATGTGGATTTTTTTTTGTGAAATTTATGTATGTGGTCGAGTCCTATAGGAGAACACTACTTTCAATATTTTACTATTATGATTAATATTATATAAAATGCAATTTACAGGTCCCTATCCAACTTTTCTAAAACTCCTTAAATGTATATCTACAATATAACTAAGCAATCTAAATAAAATTAACTAATATCAAATTCATATGTAATATATTTTCAAACTTCTCCAATATTACAGGATATATGATCATATAATCCTATAATATACCTAATAATTTTTTATATGATCAATATAATATAGAATTAAAAAAAGAAACAGAACAATCAGAAGTATCTACAACATTACAGACAAATTAAACCTAGCTGCATGAAATCTACATAACAAAATAATAAGTTAATTTTATGAAGTTTTCTTTTACATACATATTTGCTTTTAAGTTAGGTATAGAGCAAATAAATTACTCTTACAATCGATTAACATGATAATCAATGACACTGATGTTTCAACCAACTTTGCTGATCTTAAACAAGCGATATAATATTAACGTCAAAGTATCAATACGGGGACCTCATAAAACATGGCTGGTTCATCGCAGCAATACCTCCCGCGAGGAACAGGCACCTAGTCAGCATTCCAAGCCCGTTCGCCTCACCCAGTTACGGTCTGCCGGCCGAGTGCTAATTGGAAAAGGAAACCTCAAACAACGACCGAGCTCAATGCTCTCCACAGAAACGTTTCATTTTTAAACACTCGACCGTTATAGCCGATCGTTACAGTCATTGGTACGATCGCACTTGTATCTAGTGTACACTGATGAAAGCAACTATTAAGCACACAAAATGTAAACAGCATTTCACGATATTTGAAAGTTACACGTCTTTACATAAAACATTTTGACAATTTAAGTAATATTATCAATTTCATCGTATATCAATAGATAGTCTGCACAAAGTGTTCTAACGTTTAGAGCACTTTATGCACATTCCTTAACTCTACCTACTCGTTTTGTCATGTTTCAATTGTCGTATAATTAGATATAATAATTTAAGACGATGTAACTTTTCATGATTACATTGTGGCAGCACAACCGTCACAAGTATACCCATATATCCTATAATGAGACTTTTGGGATTGTTTTAGATTAGCTTGAAGTATCTGATACGAATAACATATGAAAAACCTAGTCATCGCTATACACTATGTAATCCATAAACATGATGTATGCTATCTTACGCTGGTGCATTCGCAACAACTTATTTTAAAGTTAAGATCACAAGGCTCCGTACCTTCGTATACCTATGTCAAACGGTCTGTCATCCATTGACAATAAACATGAAATACCGAAATTGACACATATTTTGTTATCACTGAGGGCGTTAGCGCTATGTAAATAGTTATATGTAAGTTGTCACTTACTGCACTCGATAAAGTGTAATGCAATTATTAAAGATCTACCAGCAATCGTCGTACATCCTACATATAGCAGGTATCAACCTCTAAGTGCCTATATTTACAGAACGTTTCGGTTCAACCTCAAATATTTCGTTAAACTTACCCCATCCCTTCTTAGAAACTACTGAACCAATTCTGTTTAATTCCCTGTTTAAACAAATTATTAGGAACCTTATAAAAAACGGTGCATACTGCGGGATATTACCGACGATATGTGTTAATTTAAAATTTTGGAATATCAAGCAGTGGCGCTTTTTTTCATATTGAATAGAGTCCTAAAATAGAAACGAAGCTCGTACAAATAGCAATTCATTTTTCTTATAATATATTATGCAGTCCACCTGATGTGAGTAGCTACTGCCACTCATAGATATCTGTAATCAGCCCCAGATAAGATTAGTCCAGGCAGGATTCTACTACCTTCAAAGATTTCTAGACGCCGAATTTCAAGGTGTGATCAATTATTCTTTAAATTTAAAGCAATTTTTTTAGAAAATAGATAATTAAAAAAATCATATTACAGTTACGAAATTTATATCGAACTCTGGTGTATAGATACGAGAACACTAAAAATATAATATATCGAAGTAATACATTAACAAATGGATGGTATTTTAAGGGTAGAATTCTATGTAGTTCGATTCCGGAAGCACCACCGCCACAACTATTTCTGTCTAATAGTAGCAATGTTATGAATTATGTTATGAATTACTGTGTTCTGATCTGAAGGGTCTGATAAGGGAAATATACTTATCCAAGGCATTTCAACTTAACCATCAAAGGTAGCAACGCGTCTGTAGTTAACGTCAGGTAAGGCTCTGATCTTATCCGGGGTTGCTTACAGATGTCCATAAGCGGCAGTGGCCACTTACCATCAGGAGGACTGCATACTCGTTTGCTTCTTCCATATTTAATTTTAAAAATATGTTAAAAACTTCCTGATTTATAATTCACATCTTGTTCTTATAATGAGTTAAAAGTACAAAGGCACCATCGACCGTAAGCTATATGGTCGATGACTAGCATAAAAAACACTACTGGCATAAGGGCTAAGCAAAACTGACGCGAAAACCCAACTGTGGTGGACTATTACTATAAGAGCCAGCCAGAGCCAGAAGATACCAGAAGTAGTATTAACTTTGGCAAATAATTTTATCCACGTCTAAAAGCCACTTAATATCAAGTTAACTGCATACAATACTTATATTTATTACCTTTATTAGGCACCTAATATTATCATTTAGTAAAATAAAAAAGAATCAAAAACAGATCAACACGTAGGTACTTGATGTGAAACTCGACAGCTGTAAGCATCGAGCAAAGGCCACACCGTACGCCATGCCTTCACGTATCTACGCTCGGTTCAACTCTTGTTTATTCGGAGCCTCGTGCTAACTTCACCGTTTAAACACTACGTGCTAGCACAGCATGAATTAACTTTTCATATAAATAAAATTCACGCTACTCTAACCTCCTGAAATTAACACCTTGGCGTAAATACTATTTAGTCTCGTTATCTCCAACCATATCGGTCTCTGTGGATTTAATGACCGCAGCTCGTGGCTTAAAACATTTTACTTCGGATGAGTAACGCCTATGAATTTAATGGTCTGTCTTATTAATCAGACTTATTATGCGAACGAGAAAGTCGCGCATGCCAAAATTAACGTATGGAATATTACCTATCTTCAACTCACGATCATGAATATTAAAATTTAAGCAACTTGCGAGTTTAGTGTCAAAGAAATCGCTAAATCATGTTTGTACATTACTAAAGCATACAAAATTTTCTTCTCATATAGTCGTGAAATAAATAATTACAGTTAAGCTACTAACAAGTTAAAATACATACACAGGCTAATAAACAAGTGGCTTGGAACCTGGACATTTCAGTTTTATAGATATTTATAATTTTGAATAAACTATAAATTGTATAATATTTGCATTACAATAAACTTTCGATTTTGTCAAATAACGTTTGTTTTTATATGTTAGATTCGCTGATTTAGTTCGGAATACTACAGTTCTTAATATTTCAAATTTTAATTCTAAATAAGATGCAAATAGAAGCAGTAGATAATTTTAGATTGCAGTTAATATTTTATTGTTATTAGCAAAACGTTAACAGCATGCTAAACATGACAATTTCGGTATTTACATGATAGAAAACCAACATTTACATACTCAACATAATTTTAAACTAAGTAGATTTAACTGTCACGATATCTATCTACGTTTAGAGACACTTAGGAATGTGGATGATCCCATACCTAATGATTCCTTTATAAGGTCGAAGTAGCAACCGAGCGTGCAGCCCATCTGATAGTAAATGGTCACTGCCACCCATGGATGTCTGTGGGTAACTTTATATAGAACAGGGGTTCTATAAGTGGAATTATGAAGTCAATCATATATACATTACAACATCCGATGTTAATAAATATATAATGAAGAAGTTGCATAGTAATTGCAATTGAAATTCCATTAACATTTCTATCAATTAAGCATGTAATAGGCTCGACCTAATTCATTTATTTACTAATCCAATCTATTTATAAATTTCATACCATTTCATGCATTACTTAAAATTTATTTTACCGGTCATAAATGTAAAGACTACGGAATTATAGTATCTACATTATTATGTTACTTACATTTAATAAGGCAGAATTATTTTTCTAAGTTCAATATACTTTATAGGAAATGCCTATATTATTTGTAAATGATTTTTGCGTAATTCATAAAAATGTGATATGACAAAAAAGCAAATATGGACTAAATCATGAATTGAATCACTAGTAACAAAACGTAAAATGCCGCGTTAGCTGAAGAAAAATCTTTTTTGTGCTTACTCATGTCACCTAAACTTTTATTTTATACAGAAAAAACAACATACGAAATATATAAATGTACCTCCTATATATAAATAAAATTATACAAATATAGTAGTAGTATATATATATATATGAAGTATACAGATCCAAAATTATATAAACCATATACGCACACATACACATTCATGTACGTATGAAAACGGACAGTCTATTACTCACTCACTGTTAGCTCTACCTACTGCTAACCTCTACAACTGCGTACGTAAACTTATAAACAAGAGTGTCACTGCGTCGCGTCTCCGCCATGCTCTTCCACTTTTGTGTTTAAACATGTATGCTTAAACATGGTGACATGAAACGTGTTCGATAATTATTGGAAGGATCAATAACGCTACGCCAACTATTCGTGGTTAGCAAACATTCATGTTTTACGACCGTCGCCTGTCGGGCTGTGCTTTAAGTTTCTATTTGAATCTTAATTTTCAACTTAGTTTACTTTAAATACTGGTATTTACTCTTGGAACTAACGTATATTTTAGGCGTGATCGAGTCATTGGTCACGAATATTAATTTTTCGTGTTGTGTCTAAGATGATTAAGGTATTAGTCCGTACATCGTAGCACCTGCATCCAATCGATCGCCTATATTATATCGTATCATACCATTATATCTTAATATATATAAATTACGTGTCACGTTATTTGTCCCGGGTAAACTCTGGAACCACTGAACCGATTTCAATCAAATTTGCACACCGTGTACAGTTTGATCCAACTTTAAAGATAGGATAGCTTATCTTAATATGTAAAAATGACGTGTCAGATATATGTTGGTATATGTCGGATTTGATATGCAAAAAGCAATACATTCTGCTGCCAGATAATAACGCTACATCAAATATTGTATACAATTAAAATAAACATAAAAAATCAATTATAACCATTTTAATATTCGCTTGAAAGGTAACAAACAAAGGTAGTGACACCAAGATTTTACATAGTAGAGCATACATATTTCGCAAAATTGGCATGCAAATAGTTACATATGTACATACATACGCGGTAAAAACATAATCCTCCTTTTGGCAATTGGCAATAACCCCTTTTTTTACATACCTAACATAACCCTCCTTTTGGCAGTTGGCTAATAAACCCTAACATTTAGTAGATACTAAGAAACATACCAAAAAAAATTTTAGTGCCCAACGAAGTAGGCACGGGTCTGCTAGTCTTAATATAAATACTCACGTAACATTTTTATTTGTTGTAATTAAAACAAGTTTTTTTTTCAATATTAAATTCGATTCCCAATACCTCTAATTTTCGAAATAATATGCATATCTAAAACTAATTTTCACTTGGCAAGAAATTTTCTTGTAAAAAATGTTGTGGACTGATGACTTGAAGAAGACTAGATTCAGATGGCTCAGGACCGATCGGAGTGGCGCTGATTACGGGAGGCCTAGGTCCAGCAGTGGATTTCCAAAGGCTGATACATAGAAAGATAGATTAGATAGAAGGGAAGTTTACAATCAATATCCGCATTCAAATTATCAATCAGATAATTACATACAAATAGTACACAGGTCCAAAACTAAAAGTAAATACATATGTACCTATTTACCTGGGCGCTTGTCAGCGTTTTAGTATTTCATAGTCTTTTCGTGTACCTTCACTTACTTTGGAATAATCGGAAATTTGAAAGAAACACAATGAGAATACTTACCTATGTGTACCCGTACTTATCTATGCACCTAAAGGTTGATAACGTTTTACCCGGAGCGGCTGGGCGCTTTCGGTAGAAATTCTACAAACGTATCAACTGCTTCTACCGATGTTTACCAATCATAAAATATTTCAATATTGCTAAAAAATCATCGTGGGAGGTACTATGCAAATTACTTTACCTGTAACCCTAGCAGCGTCCAATGCAAATACACTCTGTCCTGGTCTGTCTCCAGTTTGTTTAGTTTTATGACGCGTGTGTAAAGTAAGATTATTTCAGTGACCATTAAAGGTGCCGAGCGGCGACAGAGCAAAGGGACACGGTTACGCTGATTATGCAATTTTTTATAGTGTTCAAATAGTTATAATTTGTTTTGTATGGTTCCGGCACATTGCTTTGCGACTTGTGGCGGTGACTTTTGCATACACATCGATTCGTCCGGGTTCAATTCAATTTTGGTATGTTCCTTGATAAATTTGTCTTTGCATTTTAAATGTATGACCACAGCATAAAAACACAGAAAAAGATCGTGAGTGTCTACCTATAAGTGCATAAAAAGCGTTTATTTTATTACGCTTTTCCAAATCTGACACTGTACACCACACAGATTCAATAGGGGTAGGCAAATATTTTTTTTTTGTGTATATTCTAAACACTATAAATGTCTGTTTACTGTAATATCGGTTTTCTCATACAGGCATCTATAAATCAGCGTGTATGGTCAAACCTGAAACTATAAGGAATACCAAAAAATGCTCAAAGGGCTTGCGGAACCGATTTTAAAACTAAAACAACGAAAGTACCTTTAAAAATCCATTTCCCTAGCCGGAAATCGAAAGAAAACATACCCTAACCGAAACTAACATAGAGCAAAACATAACCCATAGAGTAAAAAACCTTTTTTCTTTGCCTCCTCTATCTGTTTGTTATAGGACCTCCCTTCATCCCCTGAATAAGATAAACACTTATCTGGTGTGTATCTATTATAAACGCTATTGTTATTCTGTTACATTATAGGTACAGACTACCACTTTTTTGGAGTTTGGACAATTTTATGCGAGGAAAATTATTTACAGGCAATTTAATTAGGCCGTAAAAGTTACTTTTCTCATTTCGTTTCATCATGTGACTCAAACTTTTTCAAATCTGGCGTTGAAAAATTAGTACGTAGTTGGCAGAAGAGTATTTTAAAGGTTGATAAACATTTTGAGTAAGAATACATTTAATTTTTTTGTTTCTTTTATAATTACTTCCAATTTCCAAAAACGGACATTTCATGTGGGACAACTCAATGTTATTATGTCCGCTATACCAACATATACTAAAGTTTTAAAAGTTTAAAATCAGGGAATATATTTAATCTATTTTCAACGTTTTTCGGTTTATAGTTTTATATGATAGGTGTAACTGCACCATAACAATAGCATTGGTATAGCACACGGCTACGCCTATGCTAAAACAATTTTTATCAATTACAATTGATATTTTAATTCTAATTATGCAGTTTTACTTTCAAAACCAGTAAGTTTCTCCTTTGATTTTCGCATTTGTCGAATGTATTAAATTTATCTATGAACACTAACTTAAAAAAATTGCTCTATGTACTTCTAATTCTTTGAATCGCATATCTGAACAGAAGATATAGCACAGACCATACATATTTTTTTACCAATATAGGAAGGTCAAAGATCTAAATTCTGAAAATAGAGATCATATCCAAACGCATTTTATTGTAGTCATTATACACTTCAACATTATGATAAAAGTAATCTTATTTACAGTAACCAATAAACTTTTAAGAGTAAGAGTAACTTTTTAAGAATAAGAGTAACTCCTAAATGTTTGCGTTTGGAATATCTATAGTAAAATTTAAACGATACGGGGCATTACATATTCCAACCCAGTTCCATCACAATTTTTTGTCTGAACCAGTCATGTAGCTACTAGGATAATAGAAAATCCAAAAAGTTTATTATATATTTATGAGATAAACCGATAACAGGGTTTGTAAATAAAAGATCTAGTATATTAATAATGCATATATATTTATTAACATTGAAAAAAAAATAAACTGTTTAAGTGAAAAATTGCGTAATTGAATTGAGTCTTTGACGATCAGATACCACTCCCAAAAGAGTATAGAATACAACAAAATGCTCCGATGAGCTCAACATAACATCTGTAACATATCTAGAAACGAACACTCTTTTCTACTTTATAAGCATCATTTGGGAGTAGTTCTATAGACCCCGTTAGTGATATATTGATACATTACAATCTTTATATTAGTCATCTACAACCCTTATTCACATGTGAATTTATACACAGCCTATAATAATTAATAATAACCCACTGCCATAAATTTCGTTGATTCAAAAGTAGCCCCTGAAGTAATTTAATAAATTAACAAATCAGCCGCAACAATAAACAATTGTATCGTAATCGTGAATCTCATGAAAATCGACAATCGCACGCACCCTACAATTATTTATAAATATTCTAAAATCTTCTTGGGAAAATTACAATTAGAACACAGTTTAAATGCCACGAGTTCGTGCGAAGTCGAGGGGCAGTGAGTATCATGTACGACAGATCTGATCGAAGACGCAAGCCATGTGTATGATTAAAGAGACGATAAGATATGCAACGTTTTTAAAACAATACAAATCACCTTATAAGCCGTAGCATTGTGGCGAACATACACACACTATATAATCGGCGACGAGAATGCAATTGACAAAGCGGTTTAATCAGTCACATTGCGAGGACAGATCAATCGGACACTCATTCATACTAATTACTAAGCCAAATCGATAACGGTGTGCTTTTAATCATTCAAGATAATAATATTGCTTCGCAACCGAACCTTGTCCCGTCGACTAACCACGCCCCACTTAAGCTATCAGAGTCTGTAAGCTGCCGCATCGAACCCACCAATAATGTTCAGGAAACGTGTTAAAATCGCTGATCCATTGGTTCTTGCCATTCTTAACGACTAACTATATGTCGTTTGATTAATTTACAATATGTGTAATATTGTAACAGGATACAAAATATATATGTTGCATAGCTATGTTGTGTATCCTGTTACATAAAGTTAACTATTAACTTCAATTAACAGAGGAATATTTTAGTGGCAGTGTAGCTTCAAGAGTGCAGAATTTCACAAATATCACAAGCAAATGTAATTAAATATTTCGAATACATTTATAAAAATAAATATCTTCATATTGATCTTCATATAGCATTGACAGAAACAACCAATTAGCCCGGAGATTGTACTTTAAAAGTCCAAGCATCACCCCGAGTACCACTTTTGCCATCATGGGCATCTACACTTGAATTACCTTGATCACGGTGCACATAGGAATCTACTTTTCCAGGCTGTGTTTTAATGCGAGGCAGTACATTGTGTTGTAGTCGTAATATCATTTTATCGTCATAAACCGAGCCGTAAAATTATCATTATCAAGGTATCATAGGGTGAGGCGTGAATTCTAACAGTAACCGACCATAGCAGCAAGCCAATGGATCAGTTTTTTTATTTTTTTATATAACATTCAAGTAGCAAATGAGCATGCAGTCCAACCGAAGGTAAATGGTCCCGTCCGGGCTCAAAAATCACTATCTCTATCTCATCTTTTATCACCAAATCCGTAGGAAACAGGAATTCTTCCTGAAGTCTACTAAAGATAAGTTCTCTTCTGGGGACTAATAAAGATGGTCGCATCATATATAAGTCTGAACGGTGGTGGAACCAGTATAGTTCCCACAAAGGTATGCCAGCTACACCTATTTTTGGCGTGTAGTACTTCTGCGTTTCGATGGAACGGTATGAATGCCGAATCGACGCCTGTTTTACGTGAGGCAATGATTTTTTTTTTTTATCAATACAAGATTGAAATAGTAAACGAGCATTCGGTCCGCCTGATGATAAGTGGTTACTGCCGCTCATGGGACATCTGTGATCTCTTACCATTATTATTTCTTATCAGAGTCGAGTGAGCCAGCAGGTGTTGGTCGTAGTTAACTCAAGAGGTGTCCAGGGGCGGCAGTGACCACTCACCACCAGGTAGACAAACTCATTACATCAATCCTATACGAAAGCCAGGCGCAGTAGGTTGCTCGCAGCTAATCCTCGGAGGTGTCCATGATGTGTCGGACTCACCATCGGGTAGGCAAACTCGTAGCTACATCAATCTTATACAAAAGCCAGGCGAGTCAGTAGGTGTCACGTAGCTAATCCTTTAAGGTGATGAGTGCTGTGGGCTTACACCCGCTAACTGCATGCTCGTTCGCTACCTCTTACAAACGACGTCGTACGAGCCGGTCGGTGTCCGGCGCTAGTCCTTGGAGGAGGTGTCCATGGGGCTGGCGGGCTGCAGCGAGGCGGGCGCGGGCGGCGAGGCGGCGGGCGCGGGCGGCGCGGCGGGCGACGCGGGCGCTCGCGGCGCGCCGGGCGGCAGCGCCGGCTTCACGAAACGCTCGCTCGGCCGCCGCACCTGGAACGTCACACCGAAATAAACATTGAGGTACTTTTAAAGGTAGAAACGGAACCGTATTACAAGACTCCGCTGTCCATCGGTCTGTCACTCTTGTATCTCATTAAACGTAATAGCTAAACAATTAACAACAAATATTAAAAATGGGACAAAATAAATATTTACCGGGGCTCCCAAATACGAAATGTTTTTTTTTTGCTCTATATTAATAGGTAGACGCTTGTAATATTAATAAAATATTTAGTTATATATTCATTTTAAAAACAAGTAATGAAATTTAAAAAACAAATATTTAGGGAGGGCTTTCATACAAAAAACGTATATTTTTTATACATAACGGTACAGAACCCTTCGTGCACTAGTCCGACTCGCACTTGGCCAGTTTTATCGTAATAATATTTAAAAAAACAATTTCAATAGGTTTATGATGTGAGACAGGTGTCTTGCACATAACTGATACGTAAAACGCATGGTACGAGGTCGTTTGTGATGAAGTCTCCTCAAATAATATTGAAAATTTTGCGTTCAATTTTTTTTATTTATTTGCCAATATATCTGTACTATATTATTTAGAAATGTTACATATTAAAATGTATGTATTGATATTAGCCAAACTACTGCTACTTAAAGGAATAAAAAATATCATGTTTCAAAATAATTTCATTTAAAAAAATAAACTTGCTGAAGAATTAAATAAATTGCATAATCAAAATATCTCGAACAAACCACAAAACCTTAAGGGCGTATGTTTAAAATTGCGCAGATAGCGAGTACTTGTTGCCGGACGTCCAACCCTACGTGAACGCGAACGTTAAATCAATTTTTTCCTCCATGTGAGCAGTAGTTTTGGATATATTGCCTACATGGACTTTTTATTTATTGCCGTCTATTGTACCACATCCAATTTTAAAATCGAAACAAACCTATATAGAGGATGTATTTATTCAATATGAAATTCAAAAATATAAAAATCTTCGAAAAATGCTAAAAGGAGTGCCGGAACCGATTTTGATAGAACTAAAACTATATATTCAGTTTTAAAGTATGAGCATAGTTACGTATTACGATTACGATATATGACCAAAGTTATACCTGCGAGTTAAAATGCAAGGCGGGACGCGGCAGGCCGGGCGCGGGCAGCAGCGGCGACGCGTACGGCGACAGCGGCCGCGAGCCGCCCGGCGACGACACGCTGCGCGACCGCGCCTGAGCAACAACC
>MOOZ01000222.1:739043-754122 GCA_002930495.1 Cecropterus lyciades | reverse complement strand
CGATTGGGACCGAGGCTAGTGCGGATGCTCAAAAGTTTGGATAATTGAAACGTGCGTTTGGGACACCTTACCACATAATATATATACATATATATAGCCGCTAAAAAGCTGTTCGTCAATTAAAAATTGTTTTCAACTGTATAAAATACATATATATATATATATATATTGACGAACGCTTTTCAGCGGCTTAGTTTCGCAATCGTATAAGAAGAAGTTGTGTTGAGCAGAGAAGTTGATTTCTTGTCTCTGGAACCATTGTAACCAACATTGTATCTGCCGCGCCAACGTTCGGATAATTTATCGTTCGGATAAAGCAAGTGATCTTATAATTTAGGGTTCGGATAATCGAGTTTCCACGTATATAGAGACTATAGAGCATTTATTCTCGAGATTTCCATATAATGTATAGATATATAGAGATATAGTAAGTAATATTTTCAAACAGAAACCAGGTACGAAAAAACACAGAACATTTCATAACACTTCACACTGACATCACCTCGATTCTGATTTTACTAATGAAAGGTAATAAAGATGGATTGAAACGCAAGCAATAAAGACCGTAAAAACAAAAAAAAAACACAAAATATCATCTCGCTTCACACTGACATCACCATGGAAATGAGTTAAATAAGAAACTTACGTTTAAGGCTTCATTAAACTGCCTTTCCTCTTCCATTTCCAAGGAAGACTCGCTTTCGGACAGGTGACGACACAGTGCTTCCCTGCGCTCTACCTGTTATATTACATAAAAACAATAAATAATTACAGGTATAATAACGATTACTAATACAAAATGTAATAAATTCAGCTTGTATGCAGCAGTTCTAGGTTTTGGTTTAAAGGTGACATACTTATATGAGGTAGTCTAACTTAGTATTCAGGAGTTGCATTTATGACCGCCCTCAAGTAGAACACTATTTTTTTCTGAAGTTAATTATAGATGACTGCATATTAATTTGCTACTACTCTTTAATAAAAAGTTATACTTCATTGGTTTAATTATTAAAACACATAAATATGATACAGACAATTTTTACAAAGCAATGACGATATACACTTCAATATATATGAAGTTTAATTAACAACAGTGGAGCATGTTAGCCTACAGTGTTGAAACTTATTATTAAATATTTTTATACCGATACCGCCACGTATAATCACTTAATTTTAAATCTAGATGGCGTTAGTTATAATTAATACCAAATGTATTGTAATAGATAGGTGCGCGCAATTTTCGTCCTGAGATAAGTATAATTTCAAAGATAACCATTTTAAGCCTTATTTGCGATTTTAGGATCAAACTAAGTTTCACATGGTTATTGCAAAACAAATAAACAAGAATAGAAACAACCATACCCAGTAAACAATAATATAAAATATACACAATACGACTTATATACGACTATAGAAAATACTATATGAAAATATGACTTACATAATGTAAGAAATACGACATTAACACTAAAAACATCTTAAATGACATGTTTCTTGATGTCCACTATACAATTAAATGCCAATAATACATAAGTCTATAATTAAATATATTATATTTTTATCGTAAAAACCCAATACCCACGGGCGAAACAGAGTGCGCAAAATCGAAATTCCATTGAAAATAAGTATGTTCCTTAATTACCTCTTGTTGCAGTTTTCTTTGCAAACGAATGTTTTCTTCTCGAATGTGTTTTTCTTCTAATGCAAAACGATGCATCTTCTCTTTATTTTCATTCTGCGATACTGTCAGCTGGTTCCTACGAAACAGATAAATTCATGTTACTATCATATAAGTTTTGTAATTTTTCATTAGCGTAATGATAAGTCTAGCCATTTTTTTGGTACGAATTTTTCAACGACGAAGCTAACGACATAACTGGTTATTGACACGCGTATTGATAATTAAATTAAATTATAACAAACCATGGGAAAGAGAGCTAACTGGAATTATCAAAGAGTATTCGTCATTTAAAAAAGATGACACTAAACTCACAAATTTTCAATAAAAATTGTTCATTGTTCTGGTTCTATAAGAATGATACTTAAGTCGAAATACATGCAGTGATATGTCAAATATTTTTTTAAATAACCCATTAATGTCCTACTGCTGAGCTCAAGCTTCCTAAAAAAGTGAGAGGGTTGTTGGCAAACTTTACAGATCCTAGGGAACATTTATTAAAAAATCTCTAAGAGTATAAGTCTCTCAAAAAATTTACTAATAATATTAACTAAGCTTATAACTTATATTTCATAGTCGGACAGTGGCTACATTTTATCAGTATGAATATTCTGAATCTTTATTAACCATCGCTGCCACTGCATTTCCAGATCATAAATGTGAGGCAGTACCTGCGTTTCGGGTGTAGTTGCCAGTTCACTTTCATATGAGGCGACCATCTTATTCCTCGGAAGTAGCAAAGCATCTATGATTGACTTCAGGTAGAACCCCTGTTTTGTACGAAGTTGCTTACAAATGTCCATGGACGGCAGTGGCCACTTACTATCAAATGGAGTGCATGTTTGCTACTTCAACCTAAAGAGTCAGTGGCAAACACGTATTGGATGTCAAACCGGCCATAAGGTTTGATGACGGCTATTGATGACAACCAGAGCGACAGCTCAGTGCCCTATGAAGCACGGAAGCTCACATGAACTTTGTAGACCTGTTGAGATCAACACAAGCCTCAGTGTACTGATATCCTATATTTCTATCTAAATCGAAATAATACCTTAATAATAATAAATAAGAATTAATAAAATTACCTTAATTTGACAACTTCAGACCGAAGTGTTTGAATATGATTGCTAAGATTTGACGCCGTGTCACCATTACTGATGTCCCTGACAATATGAAATTATTATCAATCGTGATTTTTTAGGTTTTCAATAAAACTAATACTGAATACACCAGGTAATGGAACAAATATAGTTCAGCAGATGAAATACCATATGAATGAAGGGTATGGTTGGCAGCCCACTTATGTATGAGGCGGCCATAGCAGTCATCAAGAATAGCAACGCATCTGTGATTGACATTAGGTAGAACCCATTTTATATTAAGTTACATACAGATGTTTATGGGGCCCCCATGGAGTGATCACTTGTCACTTGAGCACTTTAAGTGGAATACATGCTCATTTACTACTTCAAACTTATTAAATAATATTGATAACACCTTAGATAATAAGACAATACTTATATAAAGACATTAATCTTATCATCAGGTCTATACTTATTTTCAATTATAATAATACACAATTATACATCATACATTAATATTAAAATACAATATTTCAAAAACTATATACGAGATTAATACTTTATAAATAGTTTTAAGTGCTACACAGATACATAGTGACTTTATTAATAAATGATTAAAAATTCATTTCCAAAGCAATAAAATGTGGAAATATTGAGATATATTTTGAGAGTGAGGTAGTTTCTATAGTGTTAACTATAATGTTGATTCATTCAAATGTCGCATGAATATATGATTCATTAAATCTTCAGTCATAAAGGAGGATAAATAAATACATAAATAAATAAAAAATGTTTATTTACTACTGTCATTGCATGTCTATAGAGTGTAATGGCACAATACAAAAATGAAGTCAAATATCAACACTATTAAAACTAGATATATTATTTAATTATTTAATGTGGGTCACCTAGGACTAGCTGGATCAGATACTGGCTGGTCAAGTCTTATTTGTAGTGAGCGTTTTTCAGCTTCCAACTTATCCATTCTCTTCCACAGTCTGTTCACCAGAGCTTCCTGTTCCTGCTCTAACGTATTCTCAAGCTCTACCTAAAAAGATAAACAAAGAAATAAATAAAAGTAAAAAACAGTAACAATCAACAACCACTTACTTCTGCCTTATCATAAACGTTCATTTTGTATATTCGAGTCCAAAGAGAGATATATATGTACAATAAAACAACACATTACTTATTATTTTAAAAGAAACCAATTAACACCATGTAAGTATATGAATATACAATATCCCTAGACTTACGCAGTAGACTACGATCACAACGTTATGGTGCCTAATATTATGGGTAAAATTACCCTGTATAATGTAAATTATTATGTAAGTGTTTATTACTAGTACTTTTAGTAGGTGCTAAGCTCTCATAACTGACATTGATTGATTAATTCATTGCTACAACAGGCAATTATTCCAGTTTTCTGGATCAAAAATCTTTAGATAATTATTTTTATTTGTATCTATTACCTTTTCCCGACGAAGCCTTTCTAAATTAGTTTGCTTGGCTAGTGTTTCAGCCTCAAGTTTCTCAATCTTACGCATCAGTTTATTCACCAAACACTCCTGTTCTTGTTCCAATGTCTGCTCCAGGCGACACTTCTCTTGCCGTAACTAATGTAAAAATAATAGTCATTTAGTCCATATAAACAATTTACCTTATATAAATTGAATTTTATAAAATTTATCTCATATAAATTGGAATCAAACAAATACAATTTTATTAACAACAAAATTTTAAACAGATACTATTAAAAATCTGTTTGAGACATTAATGAACCGTTAGCACAAAAGTCTTAATATTTGCCAAAGAGGGCAGAAGCTCCCCTTCCCCCAGAGAAATACTAAAACCATGCTTAATACCATAAATATTATTATGGTATAAATATATATTTCAAAAGCAGAAATAATACCTGATTCAATTTTCTTGACAGATCATTTGTAAGACATTCTTCTTCCCTTTCATAATGATGGGCCAAAGTTTCCTTTTCTTTCTTTAATGCTTGTATTTTCTTAAGCAAAGTATTGGAAATGTATTCCTCCTCCTGTTCGGCTTTAGCTTGCTAAAATAACACGAATATCATGTATAGTAAAAAAATCTTATGAACTGAAATAAATTTAAAAGATATACTCTTTTAAACAAACTATGAAATAAAGGAGTTTATTTCAGGAAGTTGGGGTAAGATCTACATTAGAACAAACATATTGAAAATTATTTCATATTGTTATGTGTGATGATACATATTACAAAGTAAGGACAAATTAACCTACTAACAACTGACACTTTACACCATAAGATAATCACACTAAAAAAAAAATATAGTATGAACATGTTTTTAAAAATCAAAAATTTGTTTGTAAAGATATTTCAGCATCATAATAAGTTTTCAAGCATGTATGAACAATAGACAGTTAAGATACATTGATTTTTAAAATGAAGGATAGCCTCTTACATTATTAATTACTTACAATGGAAACAGATGCTTGTCGCAATGCACGATTTTCTTCCTGTAGAGCCTTTACGCGTAACTTATAAGTATCAAGTTCCACTTTTAGGACCCTGGAACATGTTAATATAACTATTTCAAAAAATAATAAACATGTTTTTTTTATGAATTCAACTATAAATTAGGTAGTATCAAGTATAAGTAAATCTATAATTGTTTTTAAATTAGTCTTATGATATTACAATGAAAAATTGTCACTTAAATTATTTGCATTAATATTTATTCCATTGTTAATAATAAATAGCACTGGAATAAGTTATATAAAATAAGAGAAACACACACAAATAAAACCATGTTCTCTAATTCACATGTACAATTATTTACTTGTAATATCTAATTTTGAATAAAGTATCTGTAGTTCTCTTCTATTTTTCACATTAATTAATTTTAATATTAATTCATGTAAACTATTTCAGTTATTACTTAGATACATATAGTACATAACTCCATTTATAATATTGTATTCCATTTCACACTTTTCACATACTATAGCCAAATAAGTTATTTCTATAGATGGGTTCTTATCAGCAGACAATCATACTGTGAAAATGATTAATGACAGGCCATATTAATTATCAAAGAATTACTTTAGTCTTCATTGGAAGGTTTATGATTATTTCAAAGTTTTGTTAACTTTAGGTTAGGTTTAATACAAATATTTAAACCACAGTATAAATTGTCTATAATTATTTATAATAAACATATTATTAATTGTTATTTCAAATACATAATTATGTATTTGAAATAACAATTAGTAATAAAGCCCAAAGCCCAAAATAAATAAGCCCAAAAATGAAACTAAACCTCAAGGCAAAGAATAAAACAGACTTATTTTATTTATTTATACATTTGTATAGAAGTAATTATGGCCATTAGTAAACAAATCAATGTGAAATTGTTTGGTTCAATAGAATTAATCTTAAGATATAGTTATTTTGAAAGATACCTTCAAGCATGAAATTCTTATAAGATTTACATGCTCTTAGAAAATAGAAAAGTGTTATTCGATCAATTTTAATCATTATAAACTTGCCTATTTTGTTGTTGCAAAGATTCTATTCTTTTCTGCAACTGATCGCGAGAGACCGTGCTGGGAGGCAACATAGCTCCGCCATCGAGGGAACTTGAATCGCTTTCCGATGCAGAGTCCCCCATTTTGTTACCTAAAATCAGTTTATATTTTATTAATACGTACTTAAAAGATTTTAATCATGCTGTTTGAGGAGGAAACAAAATACTTTACCTGGAGAAATCACTGTATCATCCATTTGCACTGTACGTATGAGTAGAGATGGCAACAAAATGTCATCAAGTAAATTACAGATATTTGTAAATTATATTTTATTCAAATGCCAATTAAACACATAATTTGACACGCCACTTGTCCTATTGTAAATGCCAAAATTTAAAATAATATGTAGACGGCTTAAAAAGCACAACTATATTGTTTTTACGTTGATGTCGCGGCGTATCTCTATCTCATTGAAATGAAGAAGCAAACCAAACCAAGTCAGTCAGTCATTGAAAGCTAGTCAACCATGAGAAAGCAAGCCGGGGAGACGTCAAAATTTGTTCAATTTTAATATATATAATCTGTTTATGTGACCTGTCATTCGTCTTTTTTCATAGACAAAAGGGAATAATAGAAGTCAGACTGCTAATGTTATTGTCAATAATATTGAAGTTCTAAATGGAAATAGAACAAGTAAATTGTAGTACACTGTTTTTGAGTTTTTACTTTTAAGATCATATAATTTATTGAAATCTGTTCATGAAAATAGCTCATTTTTAAGAGGAAATTAATCTCATTTACTCCGCCGTACTATCTAAATTAGCCTCATGAGGCATGCTTCCCAAAACACTGGCGGCTTTTCGTTGTTCGGCACAACATGATCTTTGTTTGAAGTAACGGCCAACTTTTTTTCGCTAAATAAAATAAAATAAAATAAAATATTTATTCATATTGACATTGTTTAATATTGTTTTTACCTAATGAGATATTTGCCACCCATAACTCATTGTTATGATTTAAAATCAAAATCAGATTTATATTTTATATGTATATTTTTATTCTTGGTTCTTTATTTTTCTGCCGAAGTCTTGTTACAATCTATATGTATTTAAGTGCTGTATTTAAGGTCTTCACAATTGTCTCTCAACCGGTAATTTAGGCCATAAAGAATAATTTAAGACGAATAAATAATTTTACACGAAACAAAAACAAATATTTATATGAAATTCAATAAAGTATCATAAAACATATGTAACCAACTCTCTATAATAATTATTTTTCTGTTCATACAACTACATACAAGAAAAGTGATGATAGAAAAAATAATAAAATTTACTTCCGCCACGGACCAAATTAAACTGCGGTTTATCATTTTCGGAACCTGTTTTTAAACTCTTAAGTTTTTTCTATATTCTGTTCATTCTTATTACTACTTTATAAATTTATACATTATTTATACCTTTAATGTTCAATACTAAAATTTAATAGTGAATAAAAATAGCCACTCCGCAATGGCAGCCACTGTAGCTAAATTAATTTGAATTTATATACCAGGCTGCTTAGATTTTATACAATCGGAGCATTAAACACAATGCTTACTGCTGACTTGAATACTTTTGTGTAATGTAGTAACATGAAAGGAAATAATGCAGAACAATTGATATTAATCATCATAGATAATCTACGGATTATACCCTAAATTTTACTTTTAAAATATAAAAATAGTTTGTATTAAGAAATCTTAACCTAGCATATGAATCTTCTACATTTGGATTACGATCAATGTTTTCAATGTCGCATTTCTCAATACATTTCATCGAAATGATTTATAAAATTGCACATGTGTACAATTTATAAGTATTTATTTTGACAAATTGTTTTCCTTCTCGTAACTGACGTTCTTCTCAATTTACTGTTATTACCTGGCTTATATTTTGTAATCGAGGCACTGATTGCATCTGTGACATGGCAACATTAGAATTAAAAAAACATACATTCGTAAAAAAAAGTGACACACACGCCATAATGTAAATTGTTTCTAGTTTTGGCGTTTGAGTTAAATTTTCAGGATTTTGATGCTACTAGTTAATTTTTTCATTCTATTAAAGGCATTTAAAATGTCTGTAGTAAATATCGGTAAGGAATAGACAACTTTCACGATGAAAAACCCGTTAAATCATCACCTTGAAATGAATTTAGGTTGGATAGGTATTGAAAGAATCGAAGCCATTTAGTTCTTTTCGTTTGCACGGTTCCAGTTCAGTTTTAATTTTATGTGAATGTTGCATTCACTGTAGTTCGAGAATACCGAAATTGAAATATGTGTAGTGATCGAGTGAAGGCAGTTGTTAAATCGTCGCCATAGTGGAAGTGTTCGTGCGATCCAAAGAGTCATTGGTCCTCTTGTTGTACTTGTGTTCAGGGTGTATGAAGTATCTGTCAACGAAACAGTTGTTCTCCAAAAATGACTTTAGCCCCTAATGGGCAAGTGATTTACTTATTTTAAATACATTCACTTTACGTAAAAACTGTTTGACAAAACTTGTAAACAAATCGTAATTAGTGTGATATTTCTAAATATGATTATTAATGAATATTTTGTAAATAAATACTCTATTTAGTCAAGTACACTTCAAAATGAAACATAACTAGGATTAAGATGTGGTAACTTACTTTTTAAATATATATTTTACTTATAAGAAGAATATAATGTCTGCATGGTGATATAAAATAATGTTGAAATATACATTTTATAAAATTTGGTCAACAGGCTAATAGTTAGCAATGGCTCAATATTACCAGATAGTTGGGCAAGGACATTCATTGACTCTTGAGGATATTCAAAGGTTTTGTCCTAATATATGTTTGGATGGTATTATAGTCAATCAAGAAGACCAACAATACACTCAACAACAGGTTAGTTTCCGAAACTTTCAAAACTCAAAAAAGTGAATAAAAAGTAGTTTAAAGTATAAAAAACACGACATTATTAGTTATAACTTTTCCATAGGAAATTTAATTGAACAATTACAAAATCTGTGTCTATCTGTGTTATATTTTTTACTACAACACACCATTCTAAAGACTGATTTTTTAATTTTAAGGTGGTTGTACAACAAACTGAACAACCAAATGACATTATAGTTAGTGAAGGTGTTCAGCCTCAATTAGTGGTGGGAGATGGTTTACAGTATCAACAACAGTATATTATACGGCATGATGCTGCACCTCCACCTACACGTACTGACTTCCAACAACAACAACAGCAGCAGCAGCAACAGCAACAACATCAGCAACAACAAGCCTTGCATAGGCATCAGGTATAGAACTTTAATTTACTTAAATACTTTTTGTTTACTGCTATGTAATTTAGCACTTGTTTTATTTTTAGTACTTTGGAGTTATGTGGTTTTTGTCGCACATTTATAACATTGCTATTAATTTAATATATTCATAAGTAATATTTCCTAATTAACTTAATCAATTAGCGATAAGATAAGAGTATTGTATTTGTATGACAATTTATTTATAGGTTTACTACACATCTGATTTACCTGTGGATGCTCAGGTTGTATTGCAACAACAGATCATTGATGCATCTTTGATGCAACAGTCATCTCCACAACGCTCACAACATGTATGTGTCATGATTGTCTACTACACAGTTTAAAATTCTACAAAATGTAATGCACTTGAGACAGTTCTCTTAGATATTAAATTATGCTTAGCATGGGTTATAATTTATTATTTAAAACAGTTCCGGTCACCAAGTGTGTGTTAACCAGACATAACCATCTATATCTTTCTAACATAGATGCACTCAAAATTAATAACTGCAAGTTATATTAATAATAACTTACTTTATAATACAAATGTAAAGTTGCAGCCATATATATATGTACACTGGTAACAAGGGCTTCAATTTTAATGTTCTATGAAACTTTACTCAAAATAAAAAAAATCATCTGAATTAGAAATCATATAACTTTTGTACCTTGATTGTATTATATAACAAAAATAATGGCTTACAATATGTACATAATCAATACTCACAATTGATAACAGACTGCCTATATTATGTTCTAAAGGAATCAAAGTAAAGTAGAGCTTTGTAGTTACATAACAAATTTTAAATGTACTAAACAGTCATATAGCAAACATTGTACAGTGGGGCCAGAACATACATGTACATAATTATGATTACTTTATGTTTCAGGAATTTGGTTCTTTTCTTATTACTTACTTCTATGCAAAAAATAATTTATAGTATAGATGTAGATTTAAGAGCTTGATATTTTTAAGTTTTAAATGTAGGATATTGTTTTTAGACATGTAACTGTAGAGTATGTTTTATTAATGACACCACATTCCTTTTAATATTTGTTGGCTATGCAGGCCTCAGGAACCATGTTGAAGACATGATTTCAACATTACAGACAGGCATATTTTAATGTTATTATAATTTAAGAATACTTTTAGAGGGTGACTATATTATAGATACTCTCAGTAGAGGAACTTCTCAGAGTTACTGTCTGTGTCTGAGTTTTTGTTAATGTCTCACTGGTTAGCCAGTACAGCCATTTCTTATTAATTTCACCATTGCTAAGCAATGTTTAAGCATAAAAAATCACAATTTATTGGAAATGGTTAAGATGAAGACAAAAATATTTATTAAGGAAGAAAAATACATTATTGTTATCTTATTGTTGGCTCTAATTTAATTGATGTTATGATATGGATACTTATTTATCACATACTAAATAGTTATTCTTAATGTTAATTTTAGTACCTAGTTCTATTTTTTAATTAAATGTGAACTATATTTAATATTTATGGTTAATGTGGATTTGAAAAATGTGCAAGTGGATGTATGATGTAAATAACTGCCTGTTAGGAGCTTTTTCTTTTCTGTTCTACTATGTTTGGTTTTAATAAATGCAACGCAGAATGCTAGCTTACTCTATGCTTTATACATATTGTATTCTCTAAGTTCAAAACCACATATGTTTAATGTTCTTTTATTTTACAGTTTTTATTAATGACATGTATTTATTTCTTCCCAGGCTTTATATTCTCTACGTAATTTTGATTTATTCAATAATAATGATGATATCGTAGACTTAAAACTTTCTTGGTCAAAATCAAATGTACGTAAATGTCGTGTGTACGGCTTAAAAACGAGATTTGATACATATAAATATTAATAATAAAGTATCAACTGTAATGTTTACTTCACTTTACTTTGTTTTTGTGATAGTAAACCTATATAATTCTTTTTCGGTACAGTAAAAAACAACGAAACTAATAATGCCAGATTCAAAAACACCGATAATGTTATATGTGACTAATACAGCAGGAGAATTTGGTATTTGCAGACAGTAAAACAATATACTTATATATTGAAGAGGAGCATATGTCATTTACTCAAAAAATTCTTTACATTGACATTGTTACTCCATTGTCTAAGTAGTTGAGAAGAGTGAATTACATGTTTCATTTTTTATTTATTATAGCAATTGGTAAGTCCGGCGCACGTGTTATCCCAACCGACAGTTATTCACCCCGCTCAGCAGCCGCCGCCGCAGCCTCCGCCCCAACAGCAACCTCAACATGTTCCACAACAACAACCCGTAAGTGTTTTTCTTTCTTTTATATTACAGTAGTAGCAATCTAACATGCAGTTCATGACGGTAAGTGGCCATTGCCGCCCGTGGACATATGTAATCAACCCCAGGTAAGGTAGGATTAGACTTCTAATTGTACATCGTACATAAATGCGTTCCTACCTCTGACGACTAAATTAGAACATTATAAGTTGGAACTCACCTGAGTGGGTCCTTCCATTGACAGCCTTAACATAAATATACAAAAGGCAAAAAACATAAATATACAAAAGGCAGCATTAGTTTCTCATAAACTGTGCGTGCAAATAAGATGTTGCCATGCGCAAAATATGTCGTCGAAATTTTCATCATGATAAAATGTCTTTGTCACACATTTTATAATTTCGAGTTGAGTGTGTTCAGTAGTGCCTTCTATCACAAATGTCCATAATTTACGCTAATACATATGACTACTAATATAGAACATAACTTTTGCTATTTGTTGATGTCTAATAAAGCTGTCTGATAAATCTGTCTAATGGGGAAAGAAGAATAAATACTGTTTCAGAGTATATTGATTAAATAACAAACGAATCTTCTTGCTCTATAATAAACTCATTATTTTGAAAGCGCCATGGTAATAGATAAATATATAAATTAAATTTAAATATGAAGTTTAATCAGGAAATGTTCCAAGCCAGTCAACTGGTTTTACGTAATATCTTCTTTACTTAACATCCCATTCCGAAATAGTCTCTTGCAGAATGTCTCGTAATATGTGCCTGTATTAGAGTTACGTTAAATTACTGTTATGAGTTAACACTTTCAGAGATGTTTTGAGAATAAATATTTAAACATCATCAACAATATAAAAATAGGCTAAGATAAAACGGTTAAGAAATTTTTGTCTTATTGGCGAGCTCGCGTAAATAAATCTACTGGATTTTTTTTGGAAAATGTCATTCGCTCACCGATTTTATGCCGACACACCCGGTGTTGCTTTCTTGTAGAATAGTTGAGACTTGAGATCCAAACAGACACACGGTTGCATGTGTGTGTGGCATTGCATTGTGTATCCACACAAAGTTTAGGATCGCGCGCATCAGAAGTATAAATAGACAAAAACAAAACAAATACTTGTCGTTTGATAACCCATATTATTATTTTTTGTTTGGTAGCTATTGACAGGCTGGGACCAAAAAAATTAACATTTTCTATAATGACTACGAGGTCGAATTTCAACCACTGCACAAAAACTAGTTACTTTGATTAACATTCTTATATTTCACAAGACATTTAAAAGTAGACACATTAAAGTTGCTTTAAATATGTGTTATTTTATTTACAGCCTACACAACAACAACAACAACAGCTACCTCGTATGCAAATGCAGCATCTTCAGCAACAACATCAGCAGCATATACATCTACAACAATTGCAACAGCAGCAGCAACAACAACAGCAATTGCAGCAGCAACAACAGCAGTTGCAACAGCAACAACAGCAGCTGCAACATCAACTGCAACAACAACATCAGCAACATATTCAACCACAACAAATACAACACCAGCAAGTTGTCATGCATTCATACATCAATCAGCAGAGTGTGAGTTAACACATGCTTATTTATCTTATCTTATTTATTTATTTAATCCTAATTATCCATTCCTAAGATACATTTTTTATCGTAGCCATAAGTCTTCTTTTAATATCATAAATTTAATTTTCGGCAGTAAAAAAAATGAATAAATAAATAAACTATTAACCATAATATAAATGCTAGGAATAGTAACTTCTGATATGAGTTTGATATAGTAACTTGTAATGTATAGACATGAAAAAGTATTATAATTATTATGGGGAAATTAATTTATTTTGGAAACACAATTTATGTGTACTATATGAATGAAATTTCAGTCATTTGTGGTAGTATAATATGGCATTCTTTTTCAAAGTGTTTGTCGCGACCCCCTTGGGTATTTGAAGCCTCTATAAGGACTTGGCGAATTGAGCTTCGCGCTTTACATTTTACTTCGAATTTTAAGATATTCTTTATTTCTACTTAAATATAAGACAATGTTATGCTAACTGTCCGCATTTTTTGATTACTTGAAAATCGACCGGCTGTCACTAAAGACGTCACTGCAGTGTGATCACAATATTTACGATCAATAACTAACAGTACATTTTGATTAAAAATTAAATTGTTATTCTAGGGTACGCCTGCAAGACCAACAAATCAACCTCGACTCTTGAACCAAGCTCTGAACAGTCCGGGTGCTACTCTGGTGCGACCGGCCGTAAGGGCGGTGAAGTCACGGAGGCCTGCGATGCGTTTACCCATGCAAGTACCTGCGCGAATACACAATCCCCAACATCAACAGGTAAAACATAGTAACAAATTAAACTCCACCTATATACATATTAAATTATCATTGTTGTGGTTATCATTCTATATGGTTATTATTCTTATTCTATAGTTATTCTTTGTGAACTATCAGTTCAAATTTCCACATCATCTCAGTGATGAAAATCTTCTATTTGAAATATATGGGTTAAGTTTAAGGGAGGTTAAGTTAGTAACATGCAGAAGTATATAACGTCAATGTGTGTAATCCTTATTTGAGCAATTGTTACACACATTCATTACAGTTTACTAGGTGGTAAAACCAGTGTAGTTCGACCAGGGAGGTACACCGCCATATCTATTTCTAGCGTGCAGCATTTCTTGCGTTTCGGTGGAAGGGTGTAGTTGCCGGCCCAACTTATATATGAGCCACGTAACTGTGATCGACTTTTGACAGAACCTCTGTTCTATATGAATTAGATTACAAATGTCCATGGGCTGTAGTAATCACTTACCATCAGGTGGATGGCATGCTTGTTTGATACCTCAATCAAATAAAGTAAAAATTTACCTCTTATGCATGAGTACTTATATAGTAAGCACACACATGATAAGGAATCTGTAAACCACTTTTGGTAGGATCACTTTTTTAATAAAGAGTTGGTTACATTGTTGGTTACAGACGTTCATGAGTAGTCCCCGCTCGAAGAATTTATTCACCTTGTAACCGATTTATTTCCTCGTTTACTTATTTCATATCAGGTGAATCCCGGAGCGAATAGCCCACGAGTGGCCGGTGTGGCGGGCGCGGTTCGCGGCGCGCGGCCCCCGCGACCGTCGTCCCC
>MOOZ01000222.1:717157-732723 GCA_002930495.1 Cecropterus lyciades | reverse complement strand
TGAAACCGATACCGAAACTTACGTAAACATCAGGGATGTAACGAATGTCATTTTTGTGACTTAATCAGAACTACTGAAGTTTAATTATTAACTTCAAAAATACGTTAAAAAAGAATAGTGTAAAAAACACGTTTTTGTAACTAATTGAACTAAAAATCGAAAATTATCTATAGGTCTATGGGGTTCTAGGGCTTTTAGGGGTTGGTTGTTCAAAAACGATGAAACATGTATTCCATTATATCAAATCTCAAATCCAAATACTAAATTTACATTGAGGCAAGCTCAATCCAAAATTAGGGGACTTTGATACAAACTTTCATCCCCAATTTAACCCCTATACAGGTGCAATATATAGAGATATATGCATTGTTTTGCAAGATTGTTTTGCCATCGATCCTTGATAAGCATGCAAAGTTTCAACTCAATACGCCTTAAAATAAGTAAGATTAACTTTCAAAGATTACGTTACATAGAAACGTACATACCAAGCCAATAAAAGCGTGTTAAAAAGATAAGTCGTCGTTTAAGTTCTATCACCGTGTAAGTCATTTTTGGTAAATTTTTTGGAAAGACAAAAACCGATTAATTTTATGTAGACGCAACAAAAGATCCATTTTGTACTTTTAATTTTACATAATTTAAAGGTATTTTTTGTGTCGTACCTTCATTCTTCTTGGAGGAAATTAACCGTATTTCGATTCCAATGACGACGATTTTAAAAATGTAATTACCGCCAAAAAAAGACTTACACGGTGCTAGAACTTAAACGACGAATTGTTTTTATTTACTAGAGTAGAGAACAGTATATTTGTTTGAAAGCAAAAAATATTTAATTTTTTTTTACGCAAAAGTATACGAATATTCATAACATCACTAGTAAACATAATTTGAATTACTATTAGAATATGAAATATTTATATTTGTATTTTAACACATTTATTTGCATATACATACATACAAACAATTAAATAGAAAGAAAAAATAAATATATTTTCACCTCATTAATGTATAAACTAAATAAACATATTAAAGTAAAGACTCTTGGAAGTTAACTTTTTAAAAAACAATTCCGATAGAACGACGCAAAATAATTCACGAAAACTCGTGTTTGGCGCGGCCGAAAGTTTCGGCCATTTTTTTTTGCTGAAACCGAAACCGAAACTTTCGGTCAGTCACTAGTTATCTATATTGTGTCATGTGGAAAGCGCATATAGTCAGAATATTAATATTTACTGAAGAATAACTGATCAATAATAATTATAGTATTGCCAGTACTTTGTATATGTTTACAAGAAAAATATCGGATATGTAATTAAATTGACACTACCTTTTCATAGTATAATTATTACAACGATGTCGCGATTAAAAATTCTTTTTGGTATTCTTTCGGTCCACTGTCGCTATGGCGAATTTGCGATATTGTAAAAGTGTATTGAATGCGAGGTTAACTATCGTAAAATTCTGTGCCTTATATCTACAAAATATGTTATACCTGAGGCGGTGTACGGGTTCTCAGATCAAGATTATCCGGCTGTAAATCGTTATTCACAAAAAATGATGAAGTACCGAATAAAAATATCTGTCTTTGGTCATGATATCGATTATTTTTAATCTGTATATTTTGACATAGGCACATCACTACAAGGTCGGCCATTTTTATTTTCTTATCTGCAAATGTAAATTCTTCAGTCTATCGGTAAATCGCAATGCAGTGTTTTAATTCTTTTTGTGAGTAATTTATTGAAAATCAAGAATAATGTTCAGAAAAAAGCGGATCGCATCTAAGAAAGGTATATATTGGCACGATGTACTATAATTTATCGCTTGTAATAACATAGCAAAATGCGCGTAAGTGAATGCGTTGTGGTGTGTAAGCTTTCGTCGGTTCGTTCGATCGATATACAATATAAAGTTATTGATATTTACTTCTATTTTCTGTTTCTAGTTTTATGTTTAACAATTTCTATAATATCTTCTTTAAATGCAAGTTAATCGATAAATTTTAATAAATATATGAAGCTTCCTGAGTAACCTCCATGTTAAAAACGCAACGTAGTTCCTCCCTCGGTATTTCCAAAATATGCCCTAAAGTAAATCGCAGCACGTGACATTTAGAATATTTCATTTTCTTTACATTTTTTAAGCAAAATGAAAGTAGAAAACCACTAAGGTTTTCCATTGTCATTTTACAAAAGCGAATTACAGTAGGTTTTTAAGCTTTAAAAATGAACTGAAATTCACTTTAATAAAATTATTTATAAAGACTAAAAACTACATTAAGTTATTTAGTTAACTACCATAACCGTATATATACGTATTATTTCAACCAAAACATTGTCTCAAATCGTTAATGGAAATGGCCGACTGGTTAGTTAAGAATAGTGTGGGTGTTTTGGTTCTTGAGGGTTTCCTTTGTCCAATCATTCCTCAAGCGAGTAAAAATCTCCAGTAATATTGATTTTATCGTATAATATTTTGTAACAGTTAGTGTCCTACCGAAAGTCGATTTTTGGCCGAAGCCGATTGTTCGGCCATCATCACAACCTTCGGCCGAACCCGAAGCCGCAGGTTCAAAAACCATAAGAAATTCAGTTCCATTTTCGCTAAAACTTTATTGTTTTTAAAAGATTTTAATTTTTGTAGATAAAGATGTATGTTGTTTGGTTATAAATAACTTCTGGAGCTGATTAAAATTTATTTGCTAATTTTCTAAAATGATAACAGTTCAAATAATGTGAATTTCATATATAACTGGCGATGCAAGGCCACAATGGAATTTTCGGTTACCCTTAAACTTCACCATCTCCATCGCAGTATCGTGTATTCGTCATAGTTCGTTCAATTTAGGCACTTGTTAGACCTCCATTAGCGCCGCTAGCTGAAGGTGGATCTGTTGGCCGACGGTGGCCAAAGCCAAAGCTGAAGCTTCAGTCGGACCCTAGTAACATTATAACAACATAAAAATGCTAGATAACTAACCCACTGACAAGGGCCTTTCAGCGGGTTAGGTATCTCTAAATATTTAGGGATGAGGCAATAAATTTCAGTTATTACTTGAATGTACAGTTCTCATGCAAGCTGAAATTGGGGAGATCCAATATCTCTTTCACGCTTTATTGGTCCTTAGCGTAATGCAAAAATTCTATGTCTACATTAGAAACAGATGTCCATGGCAACAGTAGCTGTTTAGGTGGGCTGCATAATTATTGATTGGTGCCGTCACTAAAACATTTATAAACCAAATTGTACAACAATAAGATACCCATTTAGAGTTCATTACCTATCAGAAGGTAGTGCAACGAGTTCGACCAGGGGGGTACCATCACCATGCCTATTGTAATGTAAAGAAGTTTGCGTTACAGCAAACTTCTTTACGTTACAATACTTTTATATGAAGTGATCATCTTAGTCCTTGGGAATAGCAATGCATCTGTTCTGTAAAAGCCCTGTTCTGTATGAAGTTGTTTACAGATGTCCATGGATAACAGTAGCCACTTACCATCACGTGGACTGCATACTTGTGTCAATTTTATATTTTATAAAAGAATATAATAGAGAAATGTAGTCACAGGTCATGAGCGTACATATTTGATTGTATTTATTATACTTTATGTGAATGGGGCTCACTTTGTAAATTTATGTAAAAATATTTGTTTCATTTTACCAAAAAGGAAAGAATCCACTGCCGAGAGTATACTTGTTACTTCTAACATTTTTTTTGTAAAATACATACTTTTTTATTAGGCGCCTTTATATTTCAGATAAAAATATCCTGTAATTTTTTCTATTGCAGATGAAAGTAGGGACGATATGCAGCAGTCTTCACTTGGCATCGCTACCTCACTCAATTGTCGAACTATTAAAATAGGCTCATACAAATACAACCCTAAAGAAAAGGTAAAACATATGGTTACTTTTTTTATGGCATTCACGTCTCTTCTGTGTGAGATGTATTTGGCCAATTACTACGTTATACATAAATATGGTTACAGTCTGAAATTTATTTTGCTGGAAATATTCTGTGGTTCTTTATAATGACTCCACATTAAATTATAACCTATTGTAAATTGTTAATTGTTTTTACTCAAATTAATCGTTCTCTATATTTCATAAACAAAAGAAAAAATTAGAATTAAATAATTTTTGTCAACATACCAAATGAAACTAATTTTGCCAAAAAAATTGCAGGTTTTTATGTCATCAAAGGGAATTAAAATCGTGGCACCTTCCTTAAAGAATGAATTAAAAGAAGTTGCACTTCAAGTACCATCAAATGAAGTTGTTAAAATATTAATGCACTCTGGAAAAGGACTTCCTGTAATTTTTTTGTACATTACAAAGAAATGTGGAATATATATAAGAAAAGCATTAGATATGACAGATGAATCAGGTATTTTTTTATTTATAAATTAAATGTAATACACTTGAAAAAACTTGCTAAATTTTAATTTAAAACATTTTTGTGCAGGTCCGTATTATGATCCTAGTTCAAAGATAGATCCTTTTAAAAGGATAACACTATTACCAGACTCGATATCAGACGAAGCCAAAGCTACTTTAAAAAGTCTCTTTGAAAAAGTTATTGATGAATTGAATAATAAAGAGGCTAATGAATTACTAGTGAGATCATGTCCAAAAGAATCTAATAATGTCACAAAAATGATGACAAGATCACACAGTTCTGCAGTTGCTGGAGTTAAAAGGTATGTAATAAGTGTTCATTTACTTCATTTTGTTTACAATGAATTGTATAAAAAAAAAGAGATTCGAAATTGAATTTTCTACCTAACACATTGTGAGTAACAATGCATTGAAATTGTCATTGACAATGGCATTGGTTTTGAGAAGCAATCAGTTGTTTCTTAGTTTTCTTTAAAGAGTATAGTGCTCAGTCGAGTTTACCAGACATTTTTCTCATAGACCACTTTTAAAATGTAACTGGTGGACTCCCACTCCCACTCCCAACGTATTCCTAAAACTACAAAAAATGTAAAAGGAAAAGGTCAACCAAAATTCTACAGGATTTTAGGACCAAAAAAAGGGTCACCAAATCTAAAATTGACATTTAATGACCAAAAAATAAGTTATCAAACCTGTCAAGCCTGCGTTTTATTTTTCAATATCAAGAGCAAATAAATTTTCCTGATTGTTTCACTTACGAATTGTTGACCCACTTTTTTTTGTCCAGCCAACATAGACCACCTTGCACATCATTGCATTAAGGGATAGAAGATGAAAATTATCCTAATTCATGTCTCTGACTGACTTCACAATTCTTAATTTTGTTTAATATTTTTTTTTAGCTCAAACCCAGCTGAAATAAGACAAATATTGATATATCCACCGGGCAAAGGAGGTATACCAATAAATACTGAAGATTATATGTGTTTAGCTCAAGATCAATTCTTGAATGATGTTATCATTGATTTTTATCTCAAACACTTAGTTCATGACATTTTAACTCATAGCCAGAGAGAAAAGACTCATATATTTAGTACGTTTTTTTATAAAAGACTAACTACCAAACCTAGTAAAGTTAACAAAAGTTCAAATCCCCATGAGTGGGACTCTAGTTTAACTCCAGCTCAAAAACGACATGCGAGAGTGAAAACTTGGACAAAGAATGTGAACATTTTTGATAAAGACTTCATTGTAGTTCCTATTAATGAAAATTGTCACTGGTTTGTGGCAATTATATGCTACCCAAGCCTTGATGGCTGCAGAAGTATGGTCGATAACAGGACAGTAACACCACAAGAAATTAAAAAAAGAGGTAAGCATTACTAATTACTTGTAACTGTTTGTCTATTCTTTCATTTGAACTTAAGTGTTGGAAATTAAAATACTGTTTAAATTTCAGAACGAAGATCATCAATGCAAATTGGAAATACAACAATTACTCCATTGAATAAACAAGAGCAGCTTACATTAAATTGTGATTCTGACAATCTTAGTGAACGGGATGAAGCAGAAGCTGAGGTATCCTAGTCTATTTCTTGTTCTAATTTTTTAACAGAATATGCTACAATACTCAGGAGAGGTTTCCTTGTAATGTATAGAAATTTTTAATTTCAATATGAAGTACTTTGTTTTTAATTTCAGTTGTATGATGTAGTCCGAAATATAATTATTCATATTTATTTATATTACATGTGGAATATTGGCAGCACAGTATGTACATGTACTTTTCTTTTTAGGAGAGTGATTTGGATATGCAGTGTGAATCTGATGATGAAGAAGCTGACAAAACTGTAATGGAAAAAAAAGCAGAACAACATGTTGTTGGAAAAAATGAACCTCTAAAACAGTAAGTCTTATTAACTCCCAAATTTTTAAAATGTTAATACTTCAGTTTGTGGGAAATGCTCATCTGTATGAAGTTGAGTTTATGATACATTTTTGCCATAGGTTAAAAACAGCAAGGTAAGTTTTTATACTGCTGTTATAGCAGGAGCCGGGAATGATGGTTTTTAGTTTCCTTTTTTTATTTTCAGGCCCTGTATACTCATATTTGATTCATTAGCTGGTGCATCAAGATCAAGAGTTGTAGCCACTCTTCGAGATTACTTGACTTGTGAATACCAGACCAAGGTAAACAAAAACAATAAATCCAGTAAATTTTATTACTCGATTTTATTTATCACTACTATTTGATTATGATTTGCTTTATTAACTGATTGTTCAACATATGTTTGTGTTCTTACAGGTCAGCAGAAACAAAGTATTTAACAAAGATAACATGAAAGGAAGTTGTCCAAAGATTCCTCAGCAAAATAATTTTACTGATTGTGGTTTATATTTATTGCAATATGTAGAGCATTTTTTTAAGGTAATAATTAGGTTAATATGAAGCAAATGTTTTGATTTCCTATGAAATTATTAAATAAAACTTATTTTAATGTTTGTTTTCCAGGACCCTATACAAGATTATACTCTACCAATAAAACAACTAGCAAATTGGTTTGATGAAATCGTAGTCACACGGAAAAGAGAAGAAATCTCTAACCTATTAAAAATTCTAATGCACCGATTTAATCCAGACTCGCATTTAGCTTTACCTGATATTAAATTCCCTACTTTGAATGGTAATGAACATTTTTATTGTAAAAGATTTTATTAAGAGTTCTGCAAGAAGTATTTGTTTAACAAATTTATTATTTTACAGGAAAATTAGTTGAAACAGACGACCAACAAGATGAGGGTTGTGATGATAAAGGCAATTCAAGTAAAAAGACCGACGGAAAAGAATCTGAAGTCACTACACTCACAATAGTTAAACAAATGCCTACTGGTGACATATATGTGAAGCGTAATTTTAGTGATTCATCAGAATTAATTCGAAAGACAATTAGACTTTCAAGTGATGGTGAAAATAGATCTGTGATGCAAATAAAAAAAGGTGACAATGACCAGATATTAATTCCAATCAATTTACACACAAGTGAATTTGTTAAAGACATTCAAAACTCGTTAATAGTTAATAAGAACAATAAAAGTGTAGGTGAGAAAAAACATGGTGTACATAATCAAAGTGTATCCAGTGCGAACTGTATTCGACAGAACATTAGTGATAGTGAAAGTAACACATTTCTTAAAGGGCGAAGAATCAAACATGATGATGTTGTTACTGAATCAAGTAAAAAATTCAAAAGAAATGAATGTTAACACTGTTGACTGTCCATTTTACTCGGTATTTTAAATTATTAATATAATAAAATGTATAGTTGGTTTATGACCTTGTAAATATTAGTTAATACTATTTACAACATGTATTTAATACTGTATCTGTTTTATAAGATAATGTAAAAATTAAATTTTGTGTATAATACTAGCTTCCATAAATATAAAATGATAGTAAGTTCTAGCTAATTGACTTTTCGTTTTATCGTTTTAAGCTACATATAAATATACCTTACATAAGAAAATAAACTAAAATGAAAACCATCTCTAATTTATTTATTAATGTCACATTTATATTCAGGTAGTACCCAATCTCAATTTATTGGGATCTACTAATTTTGTAAAATGTATGCAATTTTTAGTGGCTACGATACTTTTCTGGACTTGTATAAAATAAAAAGTTTTACAGCATGCCACTATACAATTTAGTAGGTTTTTATCCTCAGATACAATAAAATAATATGGGCGAAATTAAAATTGGACAATTACTTAACTGCAAATTAATCTATGCAATATAAAAAGCATATGTCCAAGGCCATAAAAGGAATGATACCTGAATTGAGCATATTGCTTTTTGGATATCGAGGAATGAAGAGGTATATAAAAATGTTTTATATTACTGCGTAATTCATAATTCGTACATTGAATAAAAAGGCATACTGTGATTAGGGACAAATCCCTAAAAATATCTATTAGAATTAAAGGTTTTTAATAATGTGACATTTACACGTGAAACTAATCATTGGCTAAATAGTCACCCTTGCTCTGTTGGCAGGTATGCAGTTATGCAACCGAGTTTCTTGGTCACGTCCTCTCATTTGGAATTAAATATCTGACTCAGGTGTTTAATACGATGAGATCATTTTTTCGGGTGATTTTATGAAAAGTATGCGAAGCGTCGTGACCGTCAGAACCGCAGGGCGACATTTAGCTTTGAAATTGTGCCTAAAAATTGATTATATTTGCTTGTAATAATAAATATGCCCCAAACATTAACCCCCTAAGTCGATGGTTTTGGTTTATTTTGACTACCAGTAGTAAATAATAGATGATGGTACGTGTAGTCTTAGTACATAGTACGTAGTCAACAGTGCCGTCATCCATGACATTGAGCAGTCATTCGCGGTGATCACGGGCCTTATAGCTGGAGCGACGGAGTTGGGGAGTGTTCCAATCGTTAAATCGAACTCATTGTTATCTTTAAAAAGTTTATTGTGGGCCGAAAACAATGAAAATAATTAAGTTAGACTGAAAAATCAAAAAGCCAAGGCTGTAAAAAGCTTTAAAAAATTGTGGGCCGAAAGGCAAGAAGCAGTAACAACAATATTTAGAGTAAAAGTTTTGATTGTCAAAGTCGATAAAAACGTCAGTTGTCTACTTGTCATGTTGTTATAAGTGCTAAGGGTTATTTTAATTACTTTTTAATAAAAACCTGTGGCATATTTTTTTAATAATGGTAACGACGATGAGTATTAAATAATATCATCGAAAATAAAATTCTGTAATTTCTACAATAGTAATAATGTCTGATAAAGAGAGACTTGAGAGGATAAAAGTTAAGTAATAATATAATTTTAATTTCCCAAATTTGTCGCCACATCTGCCTCTTGTTTAATTATTTTTCCAATAAATTATTTGTATTACAGCTGGTGCATTCTTAGCATCAATCGCAGGTATTTCGGCATTTGTAGGCTTTAGCGTTACATTATCAGCTGCAAAAAAAGCTGACCCCAAATATTTTAACAAAGGTACGCTATAACCTCTTTATAATTCATCAAATATTAAAACCCTTTTTTTGTATTAAAAGAAAAAAGATATATATATATATATATTATCCAGATTATACTTATACAGCTTTTTGTGACTGTTGCTAATATAATTTCCAGAATCTGTGTTCGTATACTTATTACATGTAAAAAATATGAATAATTCATAATCTAAAATTAGGTTTGCATAGCAGTGTGGAACTAGCAGATGCAGGGGCCATATTAGCACTTCGAGCACTGGGCTGGGGTACTTTGTATGCAATTGCTGGAACTTCATGTTTATGTTATGGTGTTTGGAAACTATCTGGAGCAAAAACCGTAATTATTACTATTATTTATAAGATTAAAGTAGCAAATGAGCATGCAGTCCATCTGATGGTAAGTGGCCAGTACTGCCCATGGACATGAAGGTAAAAAACTTCATTTAGAACAGGGGATCTATCAGAAGTAAATCACAGATGTGTTGCTACTTCTAAGGACTAAGATGGTAACCTCATATGAAAATAAATCGGGCCCCACCCACACCCTTCCACTTAAAATGCAGAAACTGCATCATGCTAGAAATAGGAGGGGGTGGTACCTCCCCGGTCCAACTATAATTATAGTTATATATAACTATAGTTCTACCCTTTCTATAAAGTTAATCTTCTATTTACACAATTCTATAAATAAATACAATAATTCATTACAATATTATATTGTAATATGTTTTTATTTATTGATATATTTCAGAAAAAGCTTAATAGCAGTAAAAGTAATATTAACAAAGTGAAAAATTGTGCCGATAACTTATTTACAGGGTATTTACTTCTTTCTTTTTTAGTTGAAAGAGTTTCGAGTGAAAATGGGTGAGATTTTACCAGTGTTACCAAAGAATAATCCACCACTGTCAAGAACAGAATTCTCTGGACTCAATGACTTATTGACATATATAGCAGAGGATTATGGAAAAAAGAAGGAGTGATTAAGTATTTATTTATCGTATAACATAATAATTAGGCAATAAAATTGTGATTTAGTTTAAATCTTGTTTAATTATGTGTTCTTCTTTGTATGCTGGTCCTAAGGAGCAACTATTTTTACATGTGTAAATGGCCAGAACACCCCAATCAATGCTATTTACTTCTAATCCAACATTGATAAAATTAAGTAGTTGTGGCATTATCTGTAAAATAGCAAAGAAATATTAAAATCACAACTAATTGCAGGCATAGTAATGTTACTAGCAGCTGAGTTTATAAGTTGCAGAAGTGTAGGTTGTAAATGGAAAGCTATTGACTGTCATTTTTGGCACGCAATGGCTGCTTTTAAAGTAAAATAGAACACTCTTTATTTTATAATATTGTCAAACATAATAATATACAAGCATGCACCTTGTTATTACATTGTAAATTACTTATATATAAATACCTGAAACTCAAACTGCCTTTCTGCATCGCAATATTGACAGTTTGGTATATATATAAGTTCATTGCCTTTATTTTCTGTGATCCACAATGGTGTGCCTCCTCTGTCATATCTCAACACTTGGTCGGGGTGTCTTGCTATCCTCTTGCTGAATTTATTAAACACTTTATCTACAGGTAGTCCTCTTGTGTACTGCTCTAATTCTGCATCATCTACATTACTTAAGGAACCACCTTTCTTCTCTTGTAACATCTTTGTTAGTTTTTCCATTTCTATATTTGTGTCAACATTGGTAGCTTCTTCCTGTAATTGAAAGCTTAATTGAATACCATGATATAGTACAATGATATAAAGACTCCGTTCATCTATACTTAATATATGTGTGAATCAAATACTGAAATAACAAAGAAGTGTGGTATTTAACACTACAATATCAATGATTTGAATTAATAGGCATTAAATGGAAGCTCTTCTCCACCTACTACATACATATTGAAAAAATCTAAATGTATGTATGACAATTAATATGACTACCATAATACTTGTGTATACATATTGCTTATAATGACTATCAGATATAACATCGTAAGTTGTAATGTGGTCCCTTTAATTTTATTATATCCAGTTTTGACTGCAAATAAAATTGCAAGTGCCTTTGGCATTTGTAATAAATATTCATTCAATTGTACCAACAAACCTCATCTTCTTCATCAACTATTAGTTCCCACTCTTTAAATAAAAGAGATTTTCCTGCATCAGTTGTGAGGAAATTGCTTGCATTAAAATTTGTTTCCTGCAACAGTTCAAAAATTTAATAGATTCTCAAGTAAAATTTTACAACATGGCTAAGCATAGCATGATTCAAAATCATTCTATAAAATTTATAAATATTACAGATAATAAAATAGATATACCTGCAGTAACTTTGAACAATTTTCTTTATGACCATTTTGCCAATCAAGTACCTGGTGTTTGCGAGTGCAGTAATATGTTTTTTTGCACTTTGAGCAGTGTGAAGGTGCTCTGGTACCACAAAGGTAGCATAATTTGGGATAGTTATCCATTGGAAATTCCTGAAAAATTAAATTTAATGTATAGAACACTTAATCTGCAAACTATTATGAAATAAAAAATGATATATGATACTATTAGTGTCTGACCGAAAGTTAGGTTTTGGTTTTGGTAACAATACTGGGTTTCGGTTTTGGTTGCAAACCTGCCGAAATCGAAACTACATTTGGCAGTTCTCGCTTTGTGATTGATCACGTTCAGCCCATTGAATTCCATCCAAGTGACCATTTTCAAAAGAAGAATCTGCCTACTCAAATAAAGATCTCACTTATTTCTAGTATTTATAAGGTGCAGTTTATATATATTTTTAAATGAGGGGTTTGCTATGATGATTTTCAATAAGCGAAAATGTAAAAAAATATCATTGGAATGTATGCTGGACAGGAAAATATTGTTAAAAGAATTCTTTATGTTAATCATGACCTACTTTAAAATTAATAATACCTCCTTTTCATTTTCTTTGTATGGCTCAAATGAGTAAAAATCATTTTTTCTTGATAATTGACATCTCAAAACAACAATGTTATCTGCAGAATTAGACTGGCAGCAAGACCCATTCTTACATATGAACATAAATATTGTACGGTGGAAAGATTCATCTTTTTCTTCATAAGGAGCATATACCTGCAATAAGTACAAATTATGTTAGCATGATCTACAATTATATTGTTGGTCGACAAAAGTAAATGTATACATAAAATGCTGATTGTTCCAATTTCAATTAAACCAACATAAATGTTAAGTTTGTTGGAACATGAAAGGCATCAGAAGTGATAACTAAGGGAATATCTTACTGTGCTGGAGCATGAAGCTGAAGCCAGAAGAGCGGAAGGCCAGACATCAGAATTGATAACTAAGGGAATATCCTATTAATTCAGAAATTATAGTAATTACAGCTAAATGATAATAGTGTGGGCTAGGAAGGCCTGTTGAAACAGACAGAGGCCCGCACACCAAGGTGCATCCAGATTAAATGCATAATGAACAAGGGCTAACATCCTTTTTATAGGAATTGTAGGTAGGTGGGGCGATCATTCGATATTGTCCAATGCATATGGATACTTGTCACTTCATCTGTTTTTAAAGGTTAGACAGCTGTCTCCGACAAGTTTTTATTTTTTGTTGCTTATAACATTGTAAAATATGAACCAAAATAAACTCTGTATAGTCCTAAAAAAATATACGGTAAAATACTTTAACCGTTCGAAAATAGGATCATATCTGAGGCTAGACAGATCATTCATCATCTCAAAGGACCAATTTAGACTAGTATTGTTACTGCTGCTCTGCTCCATTGAGAATCATTAATTCCAACTAGAAACGCAGGAAGGAAGTTCCCAATAATATTATATATATAGTTGTAGCATAGTAATATAGTAAACGTTGTACCTGGCAAAGGAATATTAGTGGGTCGTTACATTTCTTACACGTTAATTCTTTAGGGCTAGGTACATTCTTGAGGTCTAACCACGCCGGTTTTCCGCCTACTTTGCTAGGAAAAAATCTAGGATGTAAAAGCCAGCTTTCCTTTTCTTCCAGAAAACCAATATCCACTGATTTTGAATTCATTTTGGATTTAGTTGAATATCAAAATAACCTCTTTAAGAAATGAACAAATCAACATTTCATATTACATTCGGACGGGACGTCAAACTAGAGTTAAAGTCGGCTTGTCTGATAGTTTATGACATTTAGTTAATTCCTTCAGGATTTATGATGTCATTTGATTTTTTTACAATTCCAATGTCTCAATTAAATAAAATTAATTATCTTTTTTTTATTTTTTACCCGAAGAAAGAAAGAAGAAAGGCAATAGTTTTTTTTTAATTGTCAAGTAGTCATTTGTACATTAGTGCCGTATATATATAAAGCATCTCTATACTGTGTCAGAAGATAAGTAATTTTCTATTAAATAAAACAAAAAAAAGGGAGAAAATTATAGTTAACATATTGATAATCTATTTTTTATTTTTCTATTCTCTTTATATTATCTAGATGTAAATTTATAAACATTCATTATGATTAATTTTTATAAATTTGATAAGTATCAATCAGTGGATAATTTCAAGTCAATTCGAGTTTGACTCGAAACTCAATCGGCAATTTAATCGGTAGATCCAGTCCAGACCGTCCGAACACAATCCAGTTACACAGATCGTGGTCACGGCGTAACTGGGTCGAAATATCGGCAAAAATATAATTCAAAAAACCGCATATCGTGAGTACCCATAATGCTACATTCGCAAGCTTGCCACTTGGCACAAACTTTAAGCCTCTACAACCGCTTGACTTGATTTTGAGAATTAAATATCCATACGTTTGCAAATGAGATAGTATGTTCAGAAAAGGCAAGCATGTCACATATAATGGATATTGAGTTTGAATCGGCCATAATATTGGTTTAAGTTATTTTTGTTATAAAACCAAAAAATTAACTAAAAGGGAACAAGAATATTATTTTGTTTTTTTTTTACTCTGTTCTTCATCAACACGTTTGAATTTGTGATGGCTTTATGAGGCTTGGCAAACGTGCGGATGCGGTATTAAAACGCATCAATTCCGCGATAATATTGGTACAAAATCATATTTTAGATAAGATATTAATGACAGTTAATTTTTATGTCATAGTGACATTTCGTTCCGACAATATTAAAGTCAATATGACACATTCATCTCACTGACACATTCACTGTCAATAAGGTAACCTTAAATTTTGTCCATGTATACTGACAATAATGTTTAAAAATGTAAACTTATTTACTTATTACAATATTATTGCTTGAGAAAAATGACAAAAAGTAAAGTAAATATAACAGATTTGTTCGTTACGTCGAAAACGAATCAGACTTATGTCAAAGTATGTGCGCCAATGGTCAGATACAGTAAGGTACAATTTAGAACATTGATTAAAAAGTAAGTAAATTATTATTATATAAATAATTATGTTTTTCTTTTCTTGTTTCAAAATTGACCTATAAAGTATGTAATATTTTGTTCCAGCTATGGAGTTGATCTCAATTTCACCCCAATGATAATTGCAGATTCTTTTTGCCAAAACGCAAAAGCTAGGGCTAGTGAATTTTCCACGACCATTGACGATTCTCCATTAGTCGTGCAGTTTGCTGCTAATAACATTGCGGATTTTGTTGATGCTTCGACACTTGTTTATCCTTATTCTGATGGTGTTGATTTAAACTGTGGCTGTCCTCAAAGATGGGCAATGAAAGATGGGTATGGTTGTGCCCTACTTTTAAAACCAGAGCTTATCCACGATTTAGTTAAAGGTGTTAAGAGGAATCTTTCATCAGACTTCAGTGTTTCGGTTAAAATAAGAATATTAAGTGACATCAAAAGTACAATTAATTTGTGCCATCAATTAGAGAATTGTGGCATTAATTTTATCACAGTACATGGTCGTACACCATTGCAGAAGAGTGGAGACAGTATAGATGTGGATGCATTACAGCAAGTGTGTGAGTCAGTGAGGATACCTCTTATAGCCAACGGTGGTATTAAATCCCTAGAGGATGCTGATCATTTATATAATACATTAAAATGTGACGGAATTATGGCGGCTAGTGGTTTATTAAGTAATCCAGCATTATTTAGTGGTGCTAAGAATACTCCCTTAGATTGCATAAG
>MOOZ01000222.1:668228-707293 GCA_002930495.1 Cecropterus lyciades | reverse complement strand
ACGGTAAATGTTATTTAATTGTTTTATAAAAACGTATGTCATAATTGGTAATATAAGTAGCATTACTTACTTCAAAATAAAAGCATAAATTATATTATTTGATTTGGTTTTAGATATTTACAATAGCTATGTATCTTTACTAAAATCTAATATACTCATATTGTACCTTTATTGTTCAGGTAGACACGGGAGACTCTAATGATAAAAATAATAATAGCGACTCGCAATCGAAAACAAACGTAAATGCAGACAATGTGATATCTCGTGATCAACGTCAAGATCAATGTACCATTTGTCGTCAGGTAGGTATTATTCAGAATATTATACGAATTTAAAGTTAATATAAAATATTATTAAAGAGTTTTCGTTTAAATATCAGATACTTTAAATTCTAGGTTTTAAATATCAGTTGTTTTGAACATAGAACAAATTTTACAAGAAAGAATAAAAATATTTTAATGGCGTTATGTGTAGTTTGAATTTATTGGTTGTACCTACCATCTGTTCTTGCTTTTATACTGTTTACAATAAACCTACTCAACATCATGTATTGCTTTACAACTTAGAACATTCGATTGATGTATTTAATTATCACTTCTTGATTAACGTTAAAGGTCAATAATGTCCGCAGCGTTTGGGAATTTCACGCAATAAAATTTTATGGTCATTGACATAAATACGACATGAGAATATTTGGTTTGAACATTTCATCTGTTATAGGTTTTTACAAGTACCGATGCTTATGATGGTCATATGAGGCGGCATTTGTCAGGCAGTCGGTATAGTTGTGAAGAATGTCACAAAACGTTCTCACAACTTCGTAATTTCAAGTACCACATGTCAGTTCATCGCGGCACCAAGGAGTTTGCAACTACTTGCCCTATCTGCGGGAAGTATTTTAACGATAGAGGCTACCTCAGCAGTCATATGAAGATTCATAGGTAAAGCCTTTAAATGCTTAGAAATTTTGTGCTACTAAAAATATGGTTGACCGAGATTTCTTTCGTGTGTTCGGCTGAGACGTTAGATATATTAAATTTAATATGCCTTTAATTATAGCCACGCTAACTCTCCTATATGTTGTGGCATCAAATATTGAAATACAATGTAATAATGTTTATAAATTTAATATTATAGGTTGTGTTCAATACAAAACATAACAATCAAACATAATTAACTATTTTCGATATTTTCGTTTTTGGTATCCAGCATCTACATCGATTTCACAAAACCGTCGGAAAGTGTACCTATTATCTCAACACAAAATGTAAACGAAGACATCTATATTTCTTTGGTAAAATCATATGTATTTATATAGCGTAGTACATTAACTTTGTTGTTATTTTTATTTTAGAAATCGCAAAGAATACAAATGTGCTTCTTGTCCAAAATCTTTCAATCAACGCGTCGCATACAATATGCACGTACGGATTCATACAGGTAGGTACCATTGCAAGTATTACAGTAAGTAGGTACATACAAAAAATAAGAATAAGTTTTTTCAAATACTATATTCATAATTTATTTAATAGGTATACACGTACCCATAGTAGTACACACGTTTCATAAATCTTTGTTTATTATAAAAGTGATTCATTATAAGTATTTATGATAATTGTATTATCACAAGTATTGCCAAGTGGTTTAAACTCGGCTTCTCAATCGAGCGTCCGAGGTTTGAATCCTGCGCACATCTAATTTTTCAAAGTTATGTGCGTATTACAAATTAATTTATCACTTGCTTGCTTACTTGCTCTACCAGAGCAGGAAAAAGCTTGTACACTTCTTACCAAATATCTTAAATGTGTGTAAAGTCTATCAATTCAAACTGCAGTGACTATAGTCAATAATATACTTAACTATAGTCTAAAATACCCTTACTTTGTGGGAGTGACGTGCCCAGCTGTGAAAATTTACGTGGTTTCAACCCACTGCTGTGCACGGCACTCTTTTCACGTATCAGAAAATGTGTTTTCATTCACATCTATATATACCTCTACGCTAAACCATATTTTACGTACATTCGATAACTGGTTGTGACTTACAACAGGTTACATGCACCAGTCGTTGTCTAAAACGAGCATATTTAGGATGATAGTTTCACACGATCTTACGGCAATTAACTCTTGGTGTAGGAAGACGAGTATTAGAACAGGTTTGTTTACAATGGGAAAAGTAACATCCTCTACAGTAATTGTTATTTTTGTTTACCGTGACTTTGTCAGGTGTAAAGCCTCACGTGTGCGGGGAGTGCGGAAAGGCGTTTTCTCGCAAGATGTTATTGAAACAACATCAGCGCACGCACTCGGGGGAGCGGCCCTACGCCTGCGCACACTGCGACAAACGATTCGCTGATAGATCCAACATGACACTGCATTTGCGACTGCATACGGGTAATTAATTAAATATTATCTAATTTTCTCTTCAATATCAGCGGTGATAGCAGAAATGTTTTGGTAGTCAAATCACAGAACTTTTTACTACCTTAATGAGAATCCATTTCATTATTAAAATAAAATACGCATAACAAAATCTTTAAACATAAGCGGTGCCTTTATACTGTAGTATTTCTATGTTCTTTTGTTTTGTCTTTTTTGTACATAAATGTGAAATATATAGCTTCATATTAAGTAAGTAGCTACTACAATTTCATACACTTCGTATATTATTAAATATGAATCAAATCCAATATAAATGAAATCAAGCAAAACTAATACAAGTATATTCAAGTTGTATAAATATCATTTCGCCTTGGAGGATCAGTTCCTTGTGTTCTCACTTTTCTGATTAGTCACGTTAAATCATGACGCAATAAAAAGTGTGACGAAATATGCCTAAAAGTTCTGCGTGACGTTGTCTTAAATTTAGGAAGTTAATTCGTTTCTCATATTGAGACGAAATCAAGAAGCCAAATAACAATGGGAACAATTTGTTAAGGATTATTATAAAATTTAATGAAATGTTACAAAATATGGGACCTCCACGTCATTGACGTCTTAAGAGCTCTAAAAATGTTATACTTAGTATGACTTTGTTATATAAAGTTCAGTTTAGTATTTTGCATGATCAATTATGAATTTCTACAATTCTCAGTGGATTTTATTATTAACAATTTCTCAATACATTTTCAGGAGTAAAACCATTTTCATGTACGCTATGCCCAAAATCCTTCACGAAGAAGCACCATCTGAAGTCTCATCTAAACTTCCATACCGGAGCGAAGCCGTACTCCTGTCCCCGATGTAATGTCGCTTTCACGCAGTCCTCCAATATGAGAACTCACTTCAAAAAGTGTAATGCGACAGAAACGCCTGAACATAGTTGACATTGGTTTAAATATACTAATTATAACTATTTCTGGTGATATTATCGAAAATTTATAGCATGATCACAAATTTTGATACTTTAGCTTGGGCGTAGTCATGTACGGAGAGGGCAGCTGCAAGAAGAGCGGTGGGTTACAGATAAAAAAAGGATCTATTCATTATATGTGAAGAACCGCAGATTCATCCTCAAATAAAAACTGTAATTTTTACCTATACTACTAATGAGATCCCCTCCCCCCAACATTCTTAACCTTCCTCTCCCTATAGAGAATCCTGGCTACGCCCTTGTACTTTAGTATGTCTGTTGTTTAAATATTACTTTTATTGATTAATAAGTAAAATACATTTTAACCATCTGTATCTAAGATAAGTTTCACATGTAAAGTTAGTTATAACATACTAATTTAACGATGGTATATCTCTATCATTTAAATACATCTTACTAAATTGCTCACCCTATTAGCGACTGAACTGCTTCCATTTAAGCTAGATTGAAACAGCAAATAAATTCGTAGGTACATAGTTGAAGCTCATCTGATGATAAATAATTGGTCATTGCAGTAGGTACAATAACAGGTACCTAAAATGAATTTGAAAAATAACTACAATCCTACATAATATCTGTCACATGCGTTGCTTACCTGGAAATTTAAAATTGTGGGCTTCGGTAGAGTGCCGTCTTCACTCTTAAGTATACACACATAAAATGGGTCGTGGAACCTCTTCATTTGTGTAAGTATAAAAGGAAATGGAATAAAACCGCTATTTTAGATTTACTCCTGTTTTAATGGATTTGGTGTTTTAAAATAATCATTGATCAAGTGTACAAAATTACAGGCCTTTACAGTGAGTATAGGTATTTCTGGCATATTAAATAATTATAGGTATTACCTTGTCTCAAGGCATATAATAATGTTCGTATCTATAAATATCATAGCAGAATGATTAATACAATACAGTAATATATTGCTTATTTTGATGTATCATAAGTTATGTATTGTACTTATATACGATTATGTAAGAACAATCTATTTTTCTTAGGTTTTTAAGAATACTTTTATACAAGATTGATACAATGTTTAAGTTTGTATAGTGACTGATAGTTGGGTATTAAAATTATGTACAATAAAACGAATCACGATTAGTTTCATTTTGATTTCAATGCATTATTACAAGTAACTTTGTCTTCAATTACTTTTTTATTCTTTCATTGCTACGAGCACGTAATGTCTATAGAACATATTATTTTAATGAGAAGTTTTCTTAATAGATAAAAGCCTTTTAAAAGACAATGTTTCACAATTAAGATTTTCTTTCAAAGAACAATAATACTCAAATATTTCGTCAAAGACTCAATATACAAAACATTAAAGATACATAGGTGCTGATGTATCTATATGATATAAAAATATGTAAATTCTTTAAACATCAGAAAATTTACGTTACCAATTTAAGGAATGGCGAGAAGTTTTTAAGAATATTATCAATAGTATTACACTAAAAGTTTTAAGTCACAATTCACAATTTACTAGTAATTTTGCGCTTATAATATCTACATAGATTTTATTGCCAGTGTTTCAAAATCTTTCTAATTTTGACGTTCGAAGCACACATTATTTATTGAGTTTATTTACCATTTATTAATTTATAATAAGCTGGTATACCTATTAGACTTTATAAAACTTTCATTGATATGAATACAAAACATTAAGTAGGTATTTTAAATTTCAAGTAATTTAACGGAATAACAATGTATGATGCGTGCAAAACATTTACGCCGAAATCGACGCTTAAATTTTGTATTTTGTTATAAATCATTCGTAATTATTTTCATTCTTCAGACAGATAATTTGATACAAAAATTTTAGCTCTTTAGGTAAATAGGAAGTATAAAATATACAGTTATTAAATTTATAAGTGATTGCATGTAAAAATCTTACTCATACGAACAATAGAAATATACAAAAAGCTATGTTTTGGTTCTACATCACGTATAAGCTATACCTACCAGTTTATGCGCCATACGGACGTATGTACTTACACATAATGTTAACCAGTACCTCTAATAACATTCGCCAATCGTCACATTACATATTTATCTCAGCCTTTTTGATTAGGAGAATTATAATATTAAAGTACTAGAAATTTGGAATATAATAATACATACAAATTATTAAGTTGGGTGAATTAAGATTACATGTAGTAAATAGTCTGCGAGCGCATTCGACCGAGCGGTCGGCGCGCGCGATCGCTAATCTACCATGTGAAGCACCATTTGTTCTAGCGTAGGGACAATGTACACGAATCCTCCATTCTAATCTAAGTTACATTAGAATTAAGTTGATGCACATATGCGCTTACTCTCCAATTATTCATTAGGAACAACGATTTTAAAATACTATATGAAATATCTTATTAGGATAACTTAAAAAGTAAAAAAATATTGATGCGCTTTTGGCACTTACTTCTAATTTGATTTCGAATATCTTTATAGTTATTTTAGTTTCAGTGTGACTCGACGAACTTGTGACAATTTATATGTCGAGGGAATTATTGTCCAAAAGGTATAAACACCTATTGAGACCTTCTTTGGTGAATTTTTAAGAAATTCAAGTTTCTCATTTTATACTGCAGAAAGATAAGACATAAATAAGAACCTGCCAGTATTGATATATTTTCATAAAGACACTGTAAAACACTTACATAATCCAAGTACGTATTTACAGGATATATACATAGATTTTTTAAAATAAAATAAAGATGTCATAAAACATATGTACAATAGAAATCCTATGTAGAAAAATTGAGCATTAGCACAAAGAAAGGCTTGAGACCTTAATAAAAATACTTTAACGGGCGACGAAACATTCCACGAAACGATCGTGTCCTTATTCAAGTACTTAGTACTTAATAACACCGCAATGCGCTTAAAACTAAACCATTTTTACAAATATACATCTCAAAGTTTTTATAATAATCTCATAGCCACTGAACTGAGTGTTACACACACGATTGTCTTTACAATAAACAAATACTTTCGTTGGATCACAAGAGTGGAATCACATGATGCGGCGGGGAGAAACGCGTCGGAACGGCGTCGAAGCGGCGGCGGCGCGGCGAGCGTCGCGCCCGCCCTCAGGTGCACTCGATGATGAGCGGCTGGCTGGATTCGATGACGCTGGGACGCGTTTCGCCAGCCGCCGTGCCATAGTGTTGCGGCTCGTGGTCGGGTGGCGGATGGTGCGGCCGGTATGGTTCGCTCGTCGGTGAAAGCTGGCCGTGCCCCGTCGCCAGGTGCGGTGTGGTGGTATGCGCGTGCCCTCCCAGCAGCACCTCGCTGTGCAAGAGCGTCACGCGCGCCCCACCGGCTCCCACCAGCCCTCCCTGCGACGCCGAGTGCACCTCGTACGCCGAGTGCCCCTCTCTCTCGTGGCAGTCTTTGTCAGCGGTACCTGCAAAGTGCACGCGAAAATGAAATCGGCCGCGTTCAACGACAGCGCAAGTGAAAGTTGTAGTTCACCTACGAAGAGAAAGTGCAACGCGATGCGACTGCTCCCGCATCTCCGTTTATTTTTATTTATATGGTGAAATACTATTTAAAATAAAAGTTTCAAAAATATTAATCATGATTAAGTTTTAGTTTAGTGATTTTTAATAAAATTTGCGTTTTTATAGTTTCTGAAAAATAATAAATACTCACCAATACATTCAGTGTTGGCAGCGTTGGTGATTGCTAAGACTTCCTCGATGTTATTGGGCTTGCAACTTGTTGTTTTCCAATGGGTGCGTAGACCTGAAGCACTGATGTACTTCTTGTCACATCCTTGGCAGACGTATGGTCTATCGTTAGTATGCAGTCGTTTGTGAAGTTTCAAGTGTACGAATTGAGTGAATTTTTGCATACATAGATCGCAAGCATACGGTTTTTGACCAGAGTGTAAGCGAAGATGAGTTTTTAAATTTGATGTTGATGAAAACCTTTTCTTGCATATATCGCATTGATGTGGTTTTTCTCCCGTATGCACTAGATGATGTTTTTGTAGATGAGCAAGTTGTGTGAAGGACTTGTTGCATACGTTACATTTGAACGGTCTTTCACCGGAGTGTGTTCTTAGATGAACTTTCAAGTTTGATAATTGACCAAACGTTTTGCAACACACATTGCATTCATAGTGCATTTTTCCATCTTTCTTTTTCAAAGGATAGGGCAAACTTCTGTAGCCGCGCGAAGACTGTGAGTTAGGGCTCATTGGAGATACCATTAAGCTACAGGAACCATCAGGGCTCATGCTGCCGTGTTGTGGAACAAGTTGACTGTTAACATTAGAATTTTGTATTAAACTCAGCTGTGAACAGTTTTTCAATGTAATAACACTCGTTGATGACGGGTAGTGGTGACCGCTTTGTCCATTTTGAGCCCTCTCGTATTGATGCGTTGATGATACAGTTGGCGAGTAGGTATTTGGAGGAGATCCTAGTTGAGTAATAATTGTAGAGTTTGGTGGAGAATATAAACTGTAAGAGTAATTGGGGTACAGACTTTCATATCTCGTCTCTCTAATTTCTCTTATTTCACGGATTTCTCGAATTTCTGTAGTATGTGGAATCGTATGAGGTGGTGACGAAGAATATACGGAAGCTACGCTTGGAGTCGGTAATTGTTGCGGTAATGGAAGCAAAGACGGCAATGGTGTTAAATTTGAACTGGAATCTGGACTACAAGCATTTCCATACCTTTGGCTTTTCTTATAAGAGTAAGCCATTTCAGTTGGTGAAGAAGGTGGTGGTGTTGCATTTGGTTGACGTCTGTTTGGATCGTTGTTGTTGGTATCAATTCTGTTTCCAGTAAGTATTGTTTCTAATATCCTTGTATCTGGTGGAGAATATCGCATAAAAGCTGGTTGAGGCGACGGGGAAATCGCTCCATCTTCATAGTAAGGTTTATTTAGCGGAACGATTGTATTTTGTGAAGATTCCAATACTATTACTGTTGATGTAGCAGGATCCCGCCGAGGGGGTGATAAATTCTGAGGTGTATCATTAGCAATCTCTTCGGCTATAATTAATTCCTTTTCGCTTTCACAGTCCATATCTTTATTATTCTGGTATTGATAGGCCCTTGGCATCTTTATTTTAACTTTTCTGTACTCATTCCGGTGCATGTCCAAGTCCGTCTTTTGGACGATAACAGTTTCTTTGGGTTCATTTGTTTTATTCGAACAATCCAAAACATAATTTTCCACATCCGAATCACTGGAATCTTCAGGAGGTGTAAATTCATCATGATACCCATTGCTGTGGTAACCTTCGTCAGATCGCACTGATCCATCGTTAGGTGTTAACTGGTGTTCATAATGTTGAGGACCACAATGAGTAAGGCTTGGTGACTTACTGCCTAATTTATCTTGGTGATGCTGTGCCATAGGAGAAGGACCACGCATATCCCTTAAATGTTGGTTTTGTGCAGGTGACCTATTGCTTTGTATTCTAGGATTTTCTAATTGATGTATCACCACGTGAGATGTGCTTTCTTTATGTTGGTGAATTATTAAAGTTTGGTTGTCTCTATGATGCATTTTTACAGGCGATGGAGGTTGCATCAAACCGTTTGGTGATAGTGTTGGGCACTCGGGTATTGGATTTTCTGACTTATGGTGGATGATATTAGTAGATGTGTCTAATCGTATAATGGACCTGTCAGTTTTATTTAAGATTCTTGATTCATCGCGTGGTAAAATATTTGATGTCTCGTGAAGTGACTTTTCACTTGATTCCCTTTTCCTTCTTCGACTGGGGATTTCTGTTTCTAAAAGTTCCTTTGCGTTTGTAAGTCCCAAAACATATTTCATATGATTAAAGGCAATTTCAGGATGTACTGGGGCAGGTGGCAAGCCATATGCTTTTTTGATAGTTTCTTCTTTGCCTGCGACAAAATAAAATAAAAGTTGAGCGACAGTCACAAGTCACAATTTTTATTATAATTTTTTTTGTGTTTGGTAAATCAATCGTATAATGTCATCATGATTGAATATGATTCAATTAATACTTACATATAGAATAGGTAGCTCTCTCTGGGTCAATATCATAACCTAATCTTGTCGCAAAGTCTTTGCAATACCAGACCATTAGCTCTTCATTAGGCATAATATCTCTGAGGAAAAAAGAAATTAATTTTAATTAAAATTTTCATATCGTCTCAGCAACCGTCGTAAAGTGTGTTTTTTGTCAAAATGTTCATAGTGCTTTAAAACCAGTTCGGAGTCTTACCTGATGGTGTAAAAATATATGTGTTCTTGGTGTTGACACGCTACGAGATTCATCACTGAAAGCGAGTATGCTGACGCTACGTATCGCATCCAGTTAGCTACGCTCGTGTCGGATCCATCCAGGTAATAATAGTCACTATCTTTGAATATCTGCGATTGAAATAAGATTTTTTTATTAAACATCTTATGTAGATATCGATGATAATTTCGTTGTTTATAGAATTGTGAATGTTTTCTTACGCGTTTGGGGTTTCATATTTTTTTGCACTTTAAGTCTAATTGTTGAAATAATATTAAATTGTAATCATTGTGTTTAATTCTCTAGCGAAGATGAAACTCATTTAACGTCGCACGTGCGCAATATTTGCTATGCGCGTGCAGCTGATAGCGACTGCTTACAATTATTATGGTAGAGAAGTCAAGGACGAGCCTACGTCGTACTGTGGGACACAAACGATAAAAATGTCACATGAACATGACTTCGATGAACGCATTTTAATGATTGTAAGGAATTGCGCCAACTTTGTGTAAAAAAACCTGATTTTAACTCGGTACACTTAAATTTAACAATGATTTTGATAATTTTGACTGTGCTTTAAGTAACACATAAATTAGGTACTTATAATTAAAAGATTTTATAAGCAAAGAAGATGTCTAATTATATCAAGCATCCGGCACCGTAAAAAGTTGTAAAGCCCAATCTCACCTTAATGTTTCCATAAGTATGATGTCTGACAGTTTCCTGTACCTGGCCCAAAAGAGAGAGGAATAGGTTAGTTAGAGACAAGAAAAGTGCATAGTTATTTTGGGCGTAGAAGGGCGCAAAGTTGCAAATACTTAGATTAGTTAGTTTGATACTGATTGTATGGGTATGCTTCGATATTGAGAGTTTGTGAATAACATATATACAAGTACAAACCCAATACAAAAGTGTAAATTATTCAATATGTTTAAAAATACAGTGAAGCGATATAAGTATGAAAGAATAAAATTACTTACCCTCCAATAATACCGCCACGAGACTTTGTCGTTTGGTTTGTTGGGTGTCCGAGTTCCTTCAAAGGGTCCAAATCTGGTCCCACGAGGAATAACTCCTGTACTCCATACACCTTCGGTCTGCAAATGATACCATTTATTCCAATTTAAGAGATTTCTTCATGATATAATTATATAAGCGATGCACGCTTAAGTTATTATTATAGGCTTAAATTATAAAAAAAACACGTTAAATTTGCTACCAAACAAAGAAGTTTTTCATATAATGCTATACCTTTATAGAAAAATCTGGATTTTAGAATTCATTAAGACTTTATCAAGAGACTTATCTAATATGTGTAAGTAGGAAATTAATTCTTGGTTCTTCAAATATCAAAGTATTTAGGTAAGGGAAGTTCCGTACGGTTTTTACTCACGGGTGTATTAGGTGTGGAGAGTACGGCAGAGGGCCTGAGCGCGAGGCTGCGGGGCAGCGTGCGCTCAGCGCGGCCGGGGGTCCCGCGCTCGCAAGGCACATCTGGCACGATGTAGACCGTCAGGCGTTCGAACTCCTCCTCACGCATACGGGTCACATCATACGCGCCAGCCGCGCCGGGACTGCCCGTGCGCCCCACCGTTGTACTGGGAATCTCCTCGCTTGTTGACTGTTGACAATCCAATTTACCGTTTATTATACATAAGCGCATTAATTAAGTAGCGCTTTACGATTTGCAATTCGAAAGACGATTGTATTTTGATCAAAGACATGTGGTATCTTGAGGAAGTAATGAGAAAGATGTTATTGTCTAAACTTCACTAAAAGTTTGTGATAACAGTCAAACAAATATTGGTTCTAGTCGAAAATCACGGTTATTATTGCCTGGAAATCTCTTGGACCTTGTCAATCAATAAAGAGTACGATAACAGAATTGGCTTAATGAATATGTACTGACTTGCTCTTAAGAAGAACATGAAGGTAATCGTTTATCAAACTATTATGAATAGGTTACTTAGAATTTATAACTTATCCGATTTACAATGAAGTAAAAGAAATGATGTGTGAAGTGCGCCATTTCTTTTTGAGAAAGGTCCTTTAGATATTTGCAGACACATGGTATTTATTGAATTTCTCACAAAAACACATTTAAACTCCTATTATTTTGACTAATTTTAACACGATATCGAACAAATAAATGCCCTTGAACTTGAAATTACACGTAAGTATTGAAAACAATTGATTTTTCCACTTTTGCGCACTAGATAGGAAGGTTTGAAACACTGATTTCGATTTCAAGAAATGTTAAAAATTGCTTACAATAATGAAAATAATAGCCATATTAGATATCCAGCGTGTGGTGACTAAAGTTGCTGTATTTTCAGCGGCATCTTGACCGCCGGCCGGTACCATTTTCAGTCCCAAAAAAATATGCAAACGAATTGCACTTCTCCCTTCACACTCGTCTGCATCGCCCGGAAGCGTTAGCGCAAACTGATTCTTGTGATATCCTAAAGAGGGCTTATTTTAGGAAAATGAAGAGTACGACATCGGCTGTGTTCGATAAAGGGGCGGCGCCACTACTGACCCAGTTTTGTGATAAGTGCGCACTTTCCACTGCGCACTGACACTTCCCCTTTGCCTATTTATATTTTCCACAAATTCCATTTCTTCCTTACATAATTTAACACCCTAATGCATTTTAAAGTAGTAATTGATAAATTTGCTTACCAGTCTCATTTTGATAATAGTTGTTTACGCTAATTTATTATTCCATGTGTTGCTGTAGTAAATACCTGGTAACAAAGAAAATTGGACATTAGAACAAACTTAAATTGTTTTGATATCTATGAACTCGTCTCAAATTACAGTAACAAATATAATATAAAGCAAAATTATAACAATTTATGTTGAGTAATATACCTAATATTACAAAATATTTGCTAATTTTGCATATGTAAATGGAAGCAGGATGCCAATAGAGTTGTTTCTATAATATGTACGATTTCGAACCAGTGACTTCAAAAATAATTCTAATAATAATAGTATGATTACAAATGAAGCAAAATGTTGAGGTGAGTACGATTCACACAATGTGTTTATTGAATTCAACTGTTCAAAATTATTTTGGGAACATTTCATTACATATTGTAATATTCCACGCTAAGAGTAAAAATGTAATATTATTATTTATTTGTTGATGACAGTGAAGCAATCTGTGCATTCAACATGTCATTGCATAATTTGAAGTCGGAAGTGATGCGACTGCGGCCGTCGACTCCTATCGGTGAGAACGAAAAATTTGTTTTTGAAACCGGCTTATTTTACATTCAAATGGTTGCTCAAGCGCTGTTTGGTTACAGTATTGTAAACGTTGGTACTGATTATGCGTTCTGAGTGATGCATTTACTGAAAAAAATCCTTTTGTGGGACTAAAAAGGAGTTGCGGTAAATGGCCCTAGCCTCATTTGTATTTTTGGATAAAGGACCTATAAAAGCTAGCAAAATACAAAAATATGACTAATCGATTCTCTTCTAATGTTTGCCAATACCAAATGTTTTAATGATACGAGTAATACCTACTACTACTAGTAATACACCAGGTATCAAAGGCTTCATATTCCACCAAACAGACAAAAGTATTTACTTAAAAATAATAGTGTAAGTCAATATGTTTATTACATACATACACTTATTACATTACATAAAAGAAGAACATATTGATTTTCTGTAGCTACTTATAAAATTCCGATAAAAATATCAATTCCTTTTTTGATTTTGTTGGATATTATTCATTATATGAGAAACAATGGAAACACTCAAATTTTAGGTGCTCGATAAATCATAAATATGTAATAATGTTAAATGAATCACATATTAGTTCAATAAGACTAATCCATTCGCTCCATCTAAATAGTATTACGTATGAAGTATTTACTTTCGTTCATTCAATAATTTTGCAAATACATAATTATACAAATCGAAAGTAAACGTAACTATCAAATCGGGAAAAAATACAATTCAGGAAAACTGTTACGCAAATTACCTATAAAGTGGTATCAAAAGTGTAAATGGCTATTTTACGATAGAAGGCTCATTTCATAAATTGACAGTACCTGTGCGTACGTACAACGTTCATAAGATTGAGGTAGCGAACAAGCATGCAGTCTATCCGATGTTTAGTGGCCATTGCCGTTAATAAACAATTGTAAAAACATTCACATACAACAGACGTTTTGCCTGTAATCAATTACAGATGCCTTGCTACTCTCGAGGCCTTTGGTCTCTTCGTTTTTACGTCAGCCGACATCCTTCACTCCAAGAAAATTGTGATTAACGTTTAAAATAGGTGTGATGGCGGTACCTCCACGCTCGAACTGTACTGATTCAACTATCTTGTTACGTTAATTTATTTTGTAGTTCCAAAAGGGAATCGTAAGCGGTCATATACCGATTAATGATTTACGTTTGTAAAACGAGACATAGGAAGCGCACGTGAGCATGCGTTGCGCAACTCGACCGCGCAATGTCACGCCGTGCACGCGAGCCGATCCTGCGACCCTGGTTTTAGGGTTGCCTCTACTACAATCAAACTTCCAATGGTTGTACGAAAATTGGCTAGATTTTTCACATCCCATTAGACTCAAATTTTACACAACTTTTGGGTTTTGGATAAAAAAAATTGTATCGTCACTATGTGTCGCATATTCGGTTCCAAGGTTTTATCTTTAAAAGTAAGGTATTCTAAGGTATCTTTAAGAGATCTCAATAATTAGTTTAGTATTACTTTGTGGGCCTCCATGTCCATATGTTAATTTTAGTTTTCATACAGTATCTTTGTATGTATAAGTATTTATTCAAAAATATAACATTTATAACTGATTTATATAAAAATACAAATGCTTAAAGAAAAAGAATTCGATAATCATAGGTATAAAAATAATTGCATATTATTTAACATGTTTCATTTTAATCAAAAAATTACTCATCAACATCAAAATTCTACGTTTGGTAACATTTCAATTTACATACCTATAATATAACACGAGTATTTAAGAGATTTTTTCCTTCATGTTTATACTGTTTACGTACGCAAGTTGGTTTCGGTTATTAATCTTGAAATTGAACTATGATTTACCATATATTAAATTGTGGTAGCCTGGTAGACTCATTCTGCCAATCTTACGCGAACTGAACACTAAAACTTTCTTCATCACGATAATATCTGCTATCGAAGTGAATGTTGTAAACAGACTGAATTGTTGGAATTAGTTAAGTACAAAACCGAGATGATTTCACTTGTAACGCTTGATTAAATAATACGATTTATAATAATTGCTCACGTTTACTGATTAGAATGGATGCGACCATGTAATGCACTTCATGTAAAATTACTGTAGCCATTCACGTGACTAACAATATCGCTGATAAGTGTATTATTACAAATTAATTTAATTATTATTAAATAATATTAATTCATAATTATTTTATCACGATAATGTTTTTTAACTTAATTATACTGGAATTGCATATGGTTACCATGAATACGTAAATATCATTTTTTAAATTATATGGAAGTAGCAAAGGACCATGCAGATTACCTAATGGTAGGTGGTCACTGCCGCCCATAGACTCTGTAATCAACTCCAGATAGGATCAAAGTTTTATGTGAGGTTAGCCACAGATGCGTTGATACTCCTGAGGGCTAAGACGGAACGCCCGCAGAGGTACATCTCTCTTACCACACCCTTCCGACCAGAACACAGAGAAACACTGCTGTTATTAAATAGAAATAGGTGCGCCGATGGTGGCGCGTTACACCAATATAGGGACCATTGAATCATGTGATCATATTAATTATGTTAAGCAGATGGAATATATGAAGTTATTACATCAAAAGCTACAACCGTAAAATATATAATTGCTATTCGGTAATTGAACTATATAAATAAAATCAGTAAAAAATTGAAATACTAAACTAGAGTAATATTATACTATTTTGTCCACATCAACTGTTTAAAATAGATGAATTGTAGTAATACAATGTCCAATTAAAATTGCTAGCTACTTTAAGTTATAACACATTCTACATAATTTATTTAAGATTTTTAAGGTTGATGATTAGTATACAATTTACCTGAATGGCAATGTATGTATTTTAAAATAATAGATTCTTTAGTGGTTTACTCCAGAGGTAACACCATGCTTCATTCTGCTTTATAATAGCTGTGTTAATTGCTGTTTTGTTTTGGTAAGAAGAGAGACAAGAGAAGGTCCAACTTAGCTTTCGAGGGTAGCAACTGGTTGGTTGATCTCAAGTAGGACTTAAATTCTATTAGGGCTTGATACCAAATGATATACCAAGAGATGGAAGGCCTGATCTTTTGCTACTTTAATTATGTAGAAACGTTGTTGAGAATATATTGTACGTTATTCTTGATCAGCGCCGATGGTCGTTCGTAACTAATTCCAATACCACTACTGAAGACTGAGTTTGAACGCACCTTGAGAAGTACTTAGTAGGTACGTACAGTACGTACAGTACAGTACGTCTTATATAAAATAATCTTCATAATACCGTACCGCTGAACTACTAAAATCTCTACCAATTCTATTAAAGTTCAGTATACACATAAAAACAAATTACTTGTTATTGCTTTAATATTATAAATAAAAAATTACCAACGTCATGTACGTTGGTAATTTTGTATAAAATTAGTAATTTAGAGTAGTATATGTAGAGACCAATAAAATGATTGGTAAAGAACATTGACATGATGGAGACATCGCTTCTCACGATAATGATCACACGAATGAGTGAAAATATTATGAGCGTCTTCAAAATAAGCATTAAACTCATCAAGTTATTATACGGTTCTATGTATTACAAGATCCTGTTATATTTCAGTAAATACTTATTAACACTTTTCAATGACATAGCAGTGTTGTTACCTACATTTTATTACGTAACTGCATATTTAATAGGTTTGCCGTCTAAACCTAATATATCATGAATTTATTTTTTATTCAAAGTTTCTGAAAACGAATAAATAAAAAAAATACATAACGTTTTTAAAAATAGATAATCAAAAATTTATTGCTGATTTAATGATATTCGTTGAAATAAAACTGTGTTTTAGTGTTGTATAAAAAAGTCGGTACCATAATTTTAATTTAATCGACATCTCAAATAAGTTACTTTATAGATATTATTAAACGTTTATAACCTATGGTAATTGATAATAAACCTTTTTTTAAATAATTATTTACAAAATTATATAGTAAATTAATGGAATTAGTAAAGGTAGATTTCAGCTAATAAGTCTTTGCGTCCATGTAAAAATATATAATATGCTTTTTTATATATCGGAAAGGTGGTAGATTTTTTGTAATGGTAGTGAAAATGCAATGACTTAACAAGAAATACGAAATTAATAGCGATGCAAATATAACGTGTGTGCACATCGGAGCGCGCCAGTGCAGAGCGCGCGCGCACCAGGAAGCAACCTTGGCGCATGCGCTGCACTTGAACTTGCCCTTTTGTAGCGACGCGCACTGCACTAGTATCACACTCTTATCTTCGTTATTAACGCTTATCAAACTACTTATGAATTAAAAAGGTACACCCATTGAAAGCGTATAAGTATCTTGCGTTCTTTGCAACATTGCCCACCCGTGTAGGCTGTGTTATTTAATATGTACGTTACTAAATATATATTAGTTTTAATCTATCAACATTATTGATGTAATGTCGTATTTCATAAATACGTATGTTATGGAATTAACTCGTATGTCATAATTTGTTTCAAATACTGTTAAACGTAAAAAATCTAACACTTATTATAGACCGACTACACGTATATATTACACGAATTTAATTTTAGGGAAGTAAGATAAGAGTAAAAGGAAAATATCATTCCAAAAAACATAGTGAAAATATGAAGAAACACTACATAAATTTATGTTTAAAATTATGCCTCCAGATAGACATCATGAAGTAGTAGTAAACATCTACTAAAGTTAATAATTCGTTTCAATAATTTCGTACACAAAAATTAGTTTGTAGACCAAGCCTTACTCCTAAAAGGTAACCCCTTCAATTAACATCACATCTATTGTCTAGTCATTTTCACAAAAAACACAATAGCTGTATGCATATTCCTATATTTTTAATACACACCAAAAATGAAGAGATTCTCCATAGATCTAAATATATTTGTTAATAATATAATTATGGGATTTCTGAATATTGTCAATTTTCCAAACGTAAAGTAAAACAATGAGTTCATTTTGTAGAACTATGGAAGAGCTAATCATTTAACGTTACATTTATATTAATTTTGTTATGAACACTTTTGCACAAATTAACACAATTGCTTGTTAGATCATAATTTAATAGATGATAATTTAGTCAGCGATGAATATTCACAGTCAAATGGTTTTATAGTTTTAGTTTGAAACAGACGATCATGAGAATAGTTCCCAATTTTTACAGATTAAAGATCAAGATAGATTTTCTTTCTACGGGTACGTTACCATGCAAGACGAGGTGCTATAAAATATGGCCATGATATTGCAAATACATACATAATATGCTAGTGCAACGGGAAAACTAACCTTGCAGTCTAATAATAATTTAATACGTAGATGTTTCCACTGCGAATAGATGCGAGTATCGGCAACATAGAGATGCATGTTGCCTATATGGCTGATGCGGAATTCAACTCGATGACAATAATTTTGTAATTGGGCACGTTTCTTACTTTACTTGTTACGGAAGTCGTTGAAGTGTAAAAATTACAAAATACGCTTGTCGCAAAGAAAACTTTTATGGTTTACTTTTGTGTTCATTATTATTAGCAGGCTAAATTTAGACCAAATCTATTTTCCCCTTCCGTATTTCGTGTAGATCGTCATCTCTTCTTAAACAAATGAATGGGTTAATTTCCTTCACAAATTCATGGGTTCCTTTAATGTTTTATCGTAAGTAAAGATAATTATTTATCATATGTCACGTTTTGTCCGATCTCCATATGGGGTTTATTATTAGAACTTAATCGATTGTAAGAACTTAAGAATTGTAGTAAACAAAAAACTCATATTTAGCATCTAAAGTTAATACTTACAATAAATGTTAACGTTCAGGCATTCTTGAAATAACTATTATTAGATGAAATGTTGTAATATTCTATCGCACGGTTCAATATAAGTTATTTATCGTGTTTGGTGGTAATCGGTCAGTAGGCCCGTGCCTAGGACGCGAGAGCGATGTCGAGCGACTTGATGTACTCGAGGAGGATGCGGAAAGTGAGCAGGGAGACGAGAGGCCGGAGCCAGCGCGCCGCGCTCATGTCGGCTCGACGGCCCGGTGCGTGCGGCGGCGGCGAGCGGTATGCTGGCTGCTACGCGGGGTCGGGCACCGGCCGGCGTGCGCGGCGGCGGCGCTCCGAGCGCATTATGCAACGCGACTCGCCGACCTGCCCCACGTCTAGCCGCGGAGCGCGTCGCACTAACCCGACGCCGTGCTATGCCGACCGACCTAGATGCACTTTTACAACGCCGAGAATGCAATCGACACACATATTCGCGTCTCGTTCCGATAAACGCATCGACGACGAAAGCGGCCCGTGATGGAGAATGCGGACGAATTTGACAGCGAGTGCAGTGAGTACGTCACGTTCGCGCCTAGTGTTCTCCAATTAGAGGAGAGCAGGACGGCGGCGCAATGCGACCGAGCGCTGCATTCAAGTTCATTACTTCCGTAGTGTGGCCGCCGCGGCGCGCCCTGACCGTGCTCTCGATCCGCGCTTGCACTTTATTGACGATCGCCGTACACCACCGGCTGATACTATCGCAATTATTACTTAACACAAAACACGATGTATGCTAATGTTATGTTTTATTATGACACTACAGAAAGTTATTCTATACTTACGTTATATTCTGTTTACTGCATAGATATAACAAAGACCGAATTTGTATACACTTATAGATTCGAAATGTCTGAAGACCGATCGTGGTTTCTTTATCATTACTTTACAATTGAGACATGTATATATTACTAATACAATTTACTCTATGTTATGATTATGCAACAATATAAATAAGTTGGGAGCAACGTGGAAGCGGCTAGCGTGAGAACGGTAGCGAAAGCCATGGCAGGGCGGGCGGGCGTCTCAACGCCACCCCGGAACACGCTTTCACTCTCACGGGTCGACGACACAGCCTTCATACACCCTTACCTTTGGATCTCGAATTTAAAGCCTCAACCCGTCAATAGCTGTCTCTTTATCATTTGCTGCGGGTATAGAGCGAGACGGGTTGATGTTGTTTTGATTAAAAGCTCAGTAGTTTAAATATGTTATCAGAGAACCTGTAGTAAGGGTAACTGCCTCCTCCGGCGGCTCGACCACGCCGCACCCTACCACCTACCATTATCCAATATTGATTTCACTATTTACAGCCTGTAATCTGTTAACAGCCTCAAACTGTTCGAACTCTGAATAATGGACCCGACGGCTACCCGGGGCTCGAGTGCCTCACGGCTGTTTTTTTAAAGCGCCTGTACAATTCAGGCTATGTAACGTAGTTTGTTTAAGCATTATTGTATATTGGAAATGAGAATGTCTTTATAATAAATGTAATTATGATTTCATAACGGGTAACATTATGACATTGAATGCCTTTATGTCGGAATGTTTACTACACCCCTAATAGCGATAATTAGTATGCGAACCTATAAGTTGCATTCTTTGAAATACTTGTGGCAATACTGCTACATTTACGGTAATTTACAGGATTATGTTCCAATATGTGTATTTATTAAATAGTTATTAATATTTAATTTATAATTCTTTGTTACTATGTAAATGTTTATAAACCTTGTAGTGAATCAATAGGGTGCTTATCACATAATCACTTTATATACAAAAATAATGTAAATCCTAATGGAGTTTGACACTATTTTCATTCCAAAGGAGCATTTTCATAGTAAAAAGAATTTATCATTGCTCAGTTATATCCAATTGGATTTATTATTCCAATTAGAGCATCCAAGCTTCAAAGCCAATAAGTTTTCGAGTTTGACTAATTGCCGCGTGCCCCTTTCTACGCCCTGACCTGCCCTAACGGCTCTCAGACGTCTATCGTGTCTATCTCGTCGCTTTTTTGTACCCTTTGGCGTTTACGTATGGACTTGAACTGACGCAATGTTGTACCTATTAAAAGTACGGTAGATTTTATGCGGTGGTCAATAATAGATTAACGGTAGATAACTTGAAAATGTACGTCTAGTGATTGTATTATTTGCATTATTCATTTAAATTTATTCTTTAATAAATACGTAAATTGTTTGATCAAATATGCAGACTATGCTTGCGATGTCACATATGTTTACCATAACAATGTAAACATATGTATACTTTAATTATTTAGCTCACTATTTTATCTTAAAATTCTAAAATCGTTGGTTGAATGAGCAGATATAGGTAATATCTCAATTGAACAATTAGTATTTAATGAAAAGCAATGCTTTTTGAAATTGCACATAACGGACAGTGATCAGCGTTTAATTAATTATTTCTATATACTTTAATTCAATAATGCTCTTTTTATTATGTTAATGTAATATTTATAAGGCTGGTTATTATATATAACGGATTAATATATGTGTATATAAATTTAATATCGCGAAAAATATTTTGTTACAAACTTTGATTTATTCAATTTGCTTAAAATTAAGCTACTAGAAAAATAATTTTAGCGATAATTTTAACGGCTACAATTTAAAAACTGCGATAATTATGATTCTTGTTCTAAATCTAAACCGATAATAATCTACACAACCGAATACATGACGGCATTAAAACAAAATCGCTCTATTGGCAGTCAATTAGAGCGTGAAAAGCGAAGCGCATCAAAGAAAATGCAGTTTTCCAGCGTCGGCAGAGGCTTGAGCGGTATCAAAACACTGAATCTTCCGGGGTGAACGGCCGCAGCTGCCTCGTCCCACTGCGCTAGCCCCCGCACCCGGCGCCGCCCGTCTCGCTCTATGCTCGACGCTCGCCGCTCTCTGCGCGAATAAATCGCATCGCGGCTGTGTGCGGGAAATGCGTTTACTGTATGAGTATTGGGCACAGGGGTCGTTGACACCCACACCAATATTGCTTGTACTTGTACTTAAATCCACGTGGTTATAGGCAAATTGTTCACCGTCATTTCTTGCATAATTCTGAGGTATTTTGTAATACTCAGTTTTATTGGAATGACACCTTAGCCGTTACTGCAGTGTTTTTTTGTTGGCCAATTTTTTTGAGCAGAACTAATTACTTAAATTTTATTATCCATTTATTTTATATGCATATCTTGTTATAAAGCATAATTTTTAGATCATTGATTGCATTGTGGCAAAGCATTTTTTCCACAAGTTTTTCTTTTCATCTACGAGTAGGGAACTTTATATTTTATAGCATCTATCTCATGGTTAAAGCTTTATTGATCTTAGTTAGAACGTTGTGTAGGACAAGTCTGCATCTGTGGATGTAGAGCCTACACTGTAAACTCGATTTCCCCCTTCTTGGGGTAGGCTTCAATACTCATTCATGTTTTTTTCCTGCTCTAGCCAGGGAGGAATGGTATAATGCGCTCCCTTTCCCGGTGTTTCCGTGTTGACGGTGATACATACGCGCATGCACTAGACCTAGCCCAATGCAGCGAATTTTGCGTAGGGTCGTTGTCCTCAGTTGCCTATATCCGCACCGAACTTAAATAGTCTATGACGAAAATGTCCCCACATCTCCGACGGAATTATTTTAATACGGTTTCTTCATCGTTGTTTCCATAGTCCATAAAAACATAGCAATTATGTTAAAACGTCTGTTAGTTTTACTTTTCGCACAAATAAAAATACGCAATTTGTTTTGTCGGCGTGTCATTGTCTAATACAAAATGGAGGTCGTTTTGTGTAAAACAATATGCACAAAAGGAGTTGGAAACAACAGCCCCTTAGGTTTATGGCTAGTACCTTTACAGCATACGAAATGTGCTAAAAAATGCCATTTGCGCAAATTGCAATTTTTTGCTAAAACAATTTCTAAAGTCCTTTTTTAACTTAAAGGCACAAACGATATAAAGGACAATACCGAAAGTTATTGCAAAACAAAAATAATTGTTGCGTTATTACTTGGAAGAACTCTTATAAAACATAAAAAGAGTTTGTAAGGTTTTTTTCGCAGTTCGCCACACCGCCTTTCAAGTTATAACTGCAGGTTTACACGTGTTTACGAAACTAGTGTTTACGAAACATATTCAAGAACTTTTAGATACAGATTGTAATGTTTCTTTTGATTATTATGTATGCTTGATCATTTTAGGGCAAGTGTAAAATACCCGTTAATTTCGAAAAAAATATATAATGATCGGAATAAACAAATAAAGTAGGTAGTTGGTAGGTGATAAATCGAGTGCACATAAGTGTGAAGTACTAGTCTAGAATGTGGATAGGGTCAAAAGCCGCGCAGTATGTCAGCGTTTAGTATTCCGTGAGCCCGGGGCCCGGCCGGCTAACGGGACCGCCCGCCCGTCTACACTGGCCTTTACTTTCATCGATCGAACAAACCACTACGGTTTACTTTCCTTTGTTAGTTTCAACTTTTAAAAGTATTTTGCTCTATTAATGACTCGTTTGCGATTCTTGGATTTACGTGATGATAATTGAACGGGGTCGGCGAATAATGAATTGTAATTAACTTTTACTGTACAATATAGAAAAGATGAACTTTGTGCATGTTAAGATAGTTGCACACCTAAAGTATAATAAGATGCATGTTAGTAAGTACCTTACTTGTACCATGTTGTAAACTCTAAATATTCTTATCTTTATTGCCCACAAAAGAACCGTATAATGTCATTTTACAATCTGCGTGATTGCAGATCACTGCGATAATGGAGACAAGTAATTATCCATGGTTTGCAAAATCCCATATAAAAAAGAGGGAACAAGTGTACGCTCTTAAATCGCAGGTAGAAGATTAATTCTAAAAAATCACAGCGAGGTCTTTGTAAAGGACGTACCGTTAGATCCATTTGTGCTGTTTTGAATCAACAGAGGAAGAAATATGATCGACTGTTATAACAAATCTTTGTGCACCTTATGGTATAAAAAAATATGGTCGAGCGGATAACATCATTTCCTTTATGAGGTATTCTCGTTTATACAGAACATATTAAATGATTTGTTTACGGGTTTAATACCGTGCTCTAAAAATGCCAAGTACCGTATGTTTATGTGAATTATCTTACAACAATGTTGTAGTTGCATCACTTGTGGTGGATTATTAATGAAAGGGAGGTCATAGCGAGCGGACAGCGGTTCCATTTTACGACTTCCGTACTACTTCAGACTTTCCTATGCAGTTTGAAGTGAGCGTGTACTTACGGTTATTACTTTTCTATTACCTACTTAGTTTTTAATTTAAACACGTTATTATTAAGTAAATGTGTATAGTTATTTGAATATACATATATTGCTAGATACAGTTTTTTATAATTAAATGCATTGTGACTTAATCTGCATTGTTACGGCTACTTAAAATATTTTTCCTTAGATTGTTCTATTTTTCAATTAAAAACTTAAAAAGGTAACTTTCGTTATATAAATTATCTAAGCAGGTAGATGCCAACACGCCGTGTATAACGTTACACATAATGCATTTGGTGCTACGGTACCTATGGGATACTTCTACCGTTAGAATGCGCCGATAAAAAATAGGAGGGTGAAATTGGAACTTTGTATCCAATACTTCCCACAGCCTCTCGTACTAAGTGACCAATCGATGTGAATATATTTTATGAACTGTATTACAATATTTTTATCAGGATGATGATGAGATTATCGTGGTACCACAGTTATGAGTCAGCAACATCAACTTCAGGGTTGTTTGCTGAAGTACGTCTTAGCTGCTTTAACACTAAAACGCTTAAACTATTCAGCTCTCTGCACCTTATCCGGAGTAGCTCCAACAGTATTCTGAACATGATTAGTAACAGACCTGATTGCCAGTACATGAATCACCGCATTTCCGTTCATATGAAATATTGTAAGTAACGTAAAATTTCGTTCAATGAAATAAATAAATGCTTTTATTCTAAGTAAATGTATTATATACATTAACGTAATTGTAAAAACGAAATGTAGTGATTTTTATTATTGGACAACGGGTAAATGTCGAGGGGTCGCTTGATCCAAAAATATGTAATGTTTCTAATTACATTATCACCAATATTTGGTGATAATCATGATATTTATGTCATTTAATTAACCTGCGATGCAAGTCTTTGTCGGCAGCCAGCGATCATGATAGGGTGACGAATAATGAATGGAGTGATATTGTGCGGCGGTCGACCGTCATCATCGGTGGGGTAACCGTTCATTGTTACTGTTACCGGAAGGCTTGCGACATACATATTGTTTTAGCTAGAATTTGCCTTTATGCACGTATGTGTGCACTGTGCATATTAATTTAGTGTAATGTGTGTGACATGATGCATTGTAGGGTTAATGTTACTTATAATGGTATTTATGTAATTAAGTTTTATTAAGTTTTACAGTTTTTGAGTTATTTAGTATATTTGCTCATGTATTGTGATTAAACTAAATTAAATATGATTACGTAAACTAGATAAGATATACATAGGTTAAGAAATTATTTGTGCCATGTTAAATTTTAATGTGCATTCCAATGCAGTAATAGAAACATCTTTTATCCTATATTTACGACATAATATTAATATATTGTATGATATTGTAGATTTAGGATGTAATTTATTAAATCTTATGATGTTCAGTGAACATAAATCGTACACATAACTGTCTTATACGCTGCATTCTCCAGCTCACGTCACTCATGAGTCACGGCGAGGCAGGAAAAGATCAAATGCATTGAAAGACAACGCTATCGGGCATGAAAATGGTTATTACATAATAGGTGCGTGCGCGCCCCGGGCTTGAGGTACCGTTGCTCGAACAGGTTCCACGCATTAACCCGCCCTCGCCCGCACCCCGCCACGCGCATACGATGTTTACCAAGCGTTTACTTTCTACCCATCAAGGACCTTTCTAGCAATCCCGCACTAAGTGCACTCTTCAAACATTCTTCCACTCACTCAACACTTCGGATTAAAGTCAAATTGTTGATGTGAACAATGACAACAGCAGCTCACGGGTATATATTGCGCTTAAGATATCTGATCTTAGTTTTCCTTAGTAACATATACAAATATGTTGTTGGCAAGGCTAAATTGTAGCATGTAGCATAGTGTACGTCTACACTATGATATTTTTTCAGATTTAAACCAAATATGATACCTTTAGACGACATTGCTTAAGTAAAATAAGTATAATATAAAAATAAAAAGTTTGAAACAAATAGTTAATCAAGTTCATGGCTATATAAACCAACATAGTTATTTATTAAATCCGAAAAACATTGCGTCACAAAATTTGATTCGAATCTTAACTGTTTAAAATGAAGCGCGACAAAGTGAAATGAAAATGAGCTCTATGTTCAGCGGTGTAAACATAAAAATTGCATAAGCGAAAGCGCTCAGAGCCGGCCGAGTCGCAAGCATCGCGGTTCAACGACCGACTTTTCACGGGTTTGTCAGCCTGATGTTATATCATCGGTAGTCAGTGTCATTGCCGAAACCGCGCCTAGGGTTGTCACATCCGCTATTATATATAGTACCGGGCTACATTATACTCAATCATATTATATTACAGTAAAATTATGTATTACGAATACCGTTTATTCAATTGTCGTGTGTACGTATTAAGGCCTTATATGTTTAAATTTAGTGAATAACTTAAATATATGTCGATAATTAGTTTTCCAGAATAATTGTGCTTTTACAGAAACATTATTTTGTGAAAAAATGTTTTGTTTTAGAAAAAAGAAATAGAGAACTTTTTATTAATTAGTTTCTAATGTTCCTGTAATAATTTAAAAATAATAAAAATGTCCAAAGTTACGAATAATATCAAATACACATAAAAATAAGATAATTTATGACATAACTTTTTCAAAAATTGTCTTATTTATCGAAAGGAATTTTGATAAAGTACTTAGATTTTAAATCCGTTTGACTAAAAAGAAACATTTTTTCTTAAACAACAACAGGTGGCAGCCCTACCTGCGCTCCACTTGCATGCCGATTCGCATCTTATGCGCTCCCACTTTGGATTACTTTTGCTTGCATTTTGTAACTTTTTTGGCCAATCTACTACATTCGCATTTTAATTTTCATGTGCTATTTTTACTTCACATGTCTGCCAAGTGTAATCTGTGTGCGTGCGGTTACTTTCGTTACATTTTTTATGTTTATCTTTTGCCGCGTGCAACAAAATTTTAATCGTTAACATAAAAAGGAAGAGAGCTTTAAAGTCTTTTAAATTTTCAAATAAAGGTTGCCATGTCGTAAAAAAAATGTAAGTTAATATTTTAGGTCTTTTTTTGTAAATTTATTGTTATTTATATTATTGTGCACAAGGCTGCATGTTATCAAAATGTTCGGGGTGAGTTACGTAAGCTTCGTGTGGGTAGATCACGTGTGCGAAATGTTCGCCTTGAATTTGAACTCAAAAAGTTCAAGGTTGCGTTTTTACACAACTTTACGGCTTAATAACAATAGTTGAGACTATGTGTTTGTGCGCGTGTGTATGTGAGCGTGATGCTAGTATTCGTCTATTTCAATGTAGGTGTATGTATGTGTGCGGTGCTATTTACTCAATTAGTATAGACAACCAAAATCAAAAATGCCTGCAAATCAAAGGATTTATATAAAATTGTGTTTCATCCCCTTTGAATTTCATCCTTATATGTATGTATTCTTAAGAACTAGTTTGAATTCATTCTGGTACATGCAAAGTAAATTAAGTACAAAGTACATTACAATAAACGATAAACAAAATCATCTATTAAGCAATAATATATTATAATGTAGTAAGTCCATGTCTAATTCAAAACTTATATTATATATATAAATATAGATAATTATTAACCATGGTTAAATTTAATAATATAAGTAAGACGAAGCCACAAGAATTTATATCGATTGGAATTTATATTACATTTGTGTATGCAATTGAACTTAAATTACTAGAACATATATTTGGACGACAAATATTTTAAAACACTACTTTACTAATATTTAAGTAATAAAAATAAATCATTTGTATTGAAATTCCTTCCAATTAAGAAGTTATTAATAAATAGATCTTAACAGTAGTTACATAAATAAGTAAATAAAGAAAATTATATGATGAATATAAGTAAAGTATTGCTAGTTTTCAAAAGAGACAATTATGTACATATAATGAGAAAGAAAAACAAATTAAAGAATGAAAGTAGAGTCGCGCGTTGAAGTCTTTTGACGGCAAAATACTGACTCCTTGAGACGTTGAATTTACCATTATTAATAATATTCCCAAGTAATTTTGCTACTTACCAAAGTCACTATAAAAATCCATACAAGTGACACGAAGAAAAATCCACATTGAAGAAAATCCGAAGTGTTTTGTTGTATTTCACTAAACTTAATAACTAATCGACACAACACTAACCGTCACTTAAAAATAGGGAAAATACTAAAAAATAAGTCTTAGATTGAGATCTATGTTACATTCAGTCTAGTTAAATGCGAAACACGAGTTAGAGGGTCATGGTGGAGCGGACGCGGCGTAGCGCACCGACAGCTCCGGATAACTGATAATGTGTAGCTCGGTTCATGGTCGGAGACGTCCTTACTGCGCGGCTGCCTACAGCCCGTGCCGCCGCCTGCGCTTCTTCCGCACTCGCTCTACGCCCGGGTGAATGAACTGCTGCGTGCGAGCGAGACGCAACATCTATCCCGCACCGACCAATGCCACGGTCGAGGCTCACTACTACTCCTATCTCGGCAAGGTAATCTAGTACAACTGTCAAATTATATTTATTCAATTTACTATTTTCCATTTCTCTGATCGAGTGACAAAAGACAAAGTTATGTCATGCAATGTCATATGGAATCATCAAACATAACAGTCGAATGATCATAATCAGAACTAGACTTAGTGCTTAACTACCGTTCCATAAACAACATCGTTGATTCAACTTTCATATTTCCATTTCATGTCTTCCTCATTTTAGAATTTCAAAACGGCGTTGGCGCTCAAAAATTTGTATATCATAGTGTCGTGTTTAAGGCTATTCAACCTATAGGAGCAAATTTGAAACTCAAACTGAGATATCTAGATTCATAGTAAGTAGGGTACGACGTCATACCGTTCAGGTCATTTGTGTTTGTTTAGATGACTCTACAATCGATTTCAAGAAAAAAGCAACCTCTTACTAAAAAAAATGCAAGTAAATATCGATTTTTGTTTAGTTATTCGGGTATTTTTTCGTAATCCTGAAGCTACAATTAGAACTGATAAATACTAATGCGGTAAGATTTATGTGACCACTGGATCCATGAGTATCCATGAGATAGACAGCAGCATTTTTATGTGTAACAGGAACTTCCGTTGCGGTCACATATACGCGTATCAGGCACGGGGACTATTGGCAATAACTCACATTAGGGGAGACTTATATTTAGTAGTGGACCTCAATGTTCTGCTGCATGCATTTAAATAATATAAATATAAGGGATTTTTCAGCTATATAAGTTGAAAGATTTGAGATTACAAATGGGGAAATTACAGGTAATTAAATAAAAGACTATAGAGATCTAATATATTTATATACATTCCTTGAGTTTGCTTGATCTTAACTTTTGGGACTTGAGCGGTACAAAATTCGTCTTTTGCTCAATACTCTTATTAAAAAGTTATTTTTGATGGATACTCAAAGTAGGGAATACGATCATTATACGATAATTAAAGGAATGCCTAGGAATCTATATATTTCCCTTAATGATGTTCCATTTACATGTTCTAAGAGGAGTAATGTCTAGAAATGAATTGAATTTTAAACTAATGTGTAAACTGTCATGGTTAATTAAATTGTATGCTCCATTTATTCTTTCCACACAGTTTATAACATGAACTCGTTTTCTTTATATTGTTTTCATATATGTATAGTTCGATGACAATAATCGTATAATAATTGAAGGTGGTTTGCGGAACCATGGAACCGTTTGCGGTTCGATTCGTAAGGAACCTTATATTTATCTTATAATAAGAGCATTAAAGCTGCAGTATGTTAATTCGAAGGCGGTAAGAGCTTAACGGGGTCTTTTGATTCAAAGAAAAGGCAAATTTAGTCTACACGCATCCATAACATCACGACGCATCTGTATTATATATCATATACACTAATTCTTTTAGTTGTAATATAGCATCAAGTGGCTTACATGATCGTTTGCTGCGTTGATTTTATATAACAAATTTCAGGATATAGCAGCGAAGTTTTACGAGGCAGAAATAAATTTTGTGATGGTTCTGTAGTAGAGACACGAATAGTTTGACGTTTATAAGGACCTTATTAATGATTTACAAACACAACATGACTAATTACAGCCTTGTGTTTAATAGTATTACCTGATTAAGCGACTCATAGCCCACATTAGGATTTTGTCCTGTGTCGTGGGTGCTATTGATACACAAAGACGAGTACACAAACACCCAGACCCAGAACAGAAATATAAACTCATCATTCAGATGACTGTCTGGCCGCGAATCGAACCCACTGCGTGTCAGACCAGTGTGCTGACCGCTCCACCACGCGGGTCGTCATTTATTTAACCGCGTTTATTTACCTGTAATAATGATAATTAAATGAAATGTATTAATAATATGAATAAATATATGTTCATAAGAGCTGTACATTTTACAGGTAGAACACTAAGTGGATCGACTTTGAGGGCACCACCAATAACAGTGTTAACTGGGATTTATTATAAATATCAATGCGTGGCTTAGGTCACTTACGCGGTGGGCTGTATGCTAATATTTGCCACATTCATAATATAAAAGTGTTGATAAAAGTTACATTCAAATGCTGTCATCTTATACGTAATGGCAGTTGGCATTCATAACGCGTAAATTGTGGAATGTCATGTCACTTTGAACGACTGGATTTATGAATAAGTTATCTATTTATGACTCTGAGGTAAAATTAAGTCAATTTTTCTGTAGAGGTAAAAGAACCTTTAGATTATATATAAATTGTGTTTCTAAGAAACAAGAAAATATTGACAATATAAACTAGTGAACTGATAAATTAAAGTACTTAATTTTGTTGTTACCCGTGTTGTGCGGTAGGTATTAATTTCTTAATTAAAAAGGTTAGTTACAGTTAGTATTACTAGAAGTCCTGAATTCTCTGGAACATACATTATACACAATTTGTATCTAAATAATGCATACAAAAACTATTTATTTATTTTTATTTGACGTGATAAAAATAAAGAAAACAATGTACAAAGCATTTTCCTTTTTCGGTTACTCAATAATACAATAGCACATGTCTATTCGAGTAGTACCTACACAGATGGCACGTGGTTGTTTGTCGGGATCATTATCATAATCGAGTCGATGTCGCAATACATCCCCGAGATTTTTGTGAAATGCTTTAGATAAGGTAAAGTACAGTTAGAAATGTAACTACGAAATGTGCTACATGAGAACAATAACAAAAAATTACATAAGGTTCACGTTGCAACCTTTAATCGCAGTCCTCTATCACGGTTTGGCTTACCTGACAAAACCCTATTTTGATTTTTTGCTTTAAAAGGGTGGCCATATTATAATCATGGGTCTATATAAAAAGTCATAACGGTTGTTCATCTACCCAAACACACATTGCGATGGTAAAAACACAATGACATAGACTGTTACGTTTCCTGTGACAGAACTTATGCGATTTTTATGGTGTGTTGCAACGACGCAATGTTGTTTTGTCGCTTTTTATTGTTTTTAAGAACTCGCCGATATTTTTTCTAGAGCAATTAAAGGGTTTCCAGAAACTAAACATTTTATAAAAAGTCTCAGTCACTTTTTGCAGTAATTTAAATCTACCTGAAAGAGTTACGTACGATGGCGAAATTAAGTCAAATAATAATGATTTTGGTAATTTATGTTTATTCATTTTTGGTTTATTTGTCCTTTAAAAATGTCAAAAGAATAAGATCATGCTAGGTGTTTTATTTTACTTAACAATAAATGCTAGTCATACTTTTAAATAAATATATTCAACCCAATAGTATTATTTTTATAACTTGGCGCTGTCACACAGTAGTCTTAAAATGCTAAACACTGTATCAAAAACCTTTTGTTAACTAAGAACGGTACAAGAATACATACATCCCATGAAGCTATTTGTGCATTAAGTGAAAGATAACAAAGAGTTTTATTATGTAGTAGCTAAGTCTGCATAAGAAAGGGGTGCGGTATTGGCTCTCTCCTTTTTAGAACTGACCAGAACTTTCTTTCAAATGCAGGAATAATAAATATGTCCTCGTTTTAAGGAATTGATTTATGGGCTTTTAGTGTTAGTGATTAATATAAAATTAAAATATCTTAATCGTCCTTTATACAAGTTTCTTTCTCGATTCTGTTTATGTTCTGTATATGTTTATTCTCGGTTATGTTTTCTTTAAGCAAGTTACTATTACGATTTATATAACACCTATGTTTTAGTGATTAATCAAGAGCTGGCCTCAAAGCTGTATTATTTATATAATTATCTGACTTTGTACGAACTAAACCTATACAAATTTTCAAGATAAATAGTCACATGCATATATCAAATAATACGATACTGTTTTTAGTAACATTTTTCAATTTATCATTATTTCTGCTGTCATTTTGTAAATTTAAGTTTAAAATATGGAAGCATTTTTTAAAGAAATGTCTATTATCATAAATATAGTTGCATACATATAGATATTCAAACCTACATTTATTTAAATTCTATGCAGGTTTATCTATTCACACGAAGCATATACCTGAAGAAGTGTAATAAACTGGAGTCCGACGTTTTTTGATATCGTTTTTTGTTGTGCGAAGGAAGAACTTCAAAAAAGTGTATATGTATAATTATGTATTAGCTAAAAAAAGAAGTGAACGTCCAAACTAGCCGGTGGAGTGGCCCCTCCGGGCGGCAGGACGCGAGGACGCGATCAGCGATTTGGGAGCAACGTCCTCGACCTTGGAGCTAGATGAACTTACGTAACCGCCGGGCTACCTCGGAGCCTCCACCAAATTCTTCCTAAAGTTTTTGCAACACCCGATGATCGAGTTGCTTGGGCAGCCATAAAAACATAGGCTAGCTTGAGGAATAACATAATCATTTTCTACATTACAGATATTGCGATCATTATTTCATTATTATATGATAAGAATTACCCAGAATACTATTAGGTATAAAGTTATACTATTAGATATAAAGTTTATGCTGTGTGACGCATGGCTCCAGGTGTTTCAAAACGAAAAAAAGTGACATTTAAATTTAGTCTGTATGCTTGTTAAGTATTAATACTTTGTGGGATTCATATGCGTGTAAACATGTAAACATCTCTGTGCTCTGTTGGAGTTTCTTTTTCAGAGTTTCTTTTGGTGGAGACCAAAAGAATAATAATTACCTAACTTGCATCATGCTTATTCATAAAATACAAAATAGGAGGATATCTATTAAATATCATAACGAAGACATTTTAAGATTTTAATTTTGTTTAAAAGTGCATATATGGTCGTATATATTTTATAATTGTATTTATTTATACCATATATAGATTCATATCCAGAAATTTAATCCTCCGCCATTTCAGTGTCTTTGATGTACGATATTTTAAATTTCCTTAATGTCATAAATTATTCAACCACGTGGTTTTTGGGCGGCAAATCGTTAAGTTGTCGTTTTCTATTTCTATCAGCAAGAAATAGTGATTTAAACCTTAATATCAACCATTACTTGTTTTGTATTTCCTTTTTTACTTCGTAATTATAATATTTATTGTGGATATGGGAGTAATAAACGCCATTTGCTTAAGGCAAACCTAGTAGCGATGGGTTTCGGGGAGATGATGTCATAACTAAAAACAAGACCACAAAAAGCGCTATTGTGTAAAGAGTCGTGAGACTAGCTTGTTGCGTTGACGAGCGTTGAACTCTTTTGAGTGGCGGACGGCGCGAACACCCGCTATTAGCCAAATTATACCAACTAACAACACTAGATTGCCACGAAACTTGCTTTAAAATTTACATTTCTTTATACCTTCCATAATATCTTTCTTTAACTAGTTCTATTATCCACTCTACACCATACTATAAAAAATTTGCATTTTTGTTATATATACTAGATTCAATAGATAGCGAAATGTGGAAGTAGTGAAAGAAGTTTGTTGTTAGTTTTTCGTAGTATACGTGTTGTTAAATGGTTACTGATGCTCTTGGACATCTGTAATCAACCCCAAATAAGATGCGTTATTACCCTAGAGGGCTGAGTTGAAACGCCTCTGATAAGTGTTACTTGCAACACCCTTTAGACGTTTAAACTGTTATTATGCAGAAATAGGTGAAGTGGCCGTGCCTCCGAAGTCGAACCACAAAGCGTTCTACTACCTTCATCATAATAGCACAGATTGGAACATGTTCCCTCTTAAAATGAAATGAGTTTCAGCTATACTCCCTCACGTTAAAATAAGTAGCTGCATATACAATTTTGTCTATATTATATAAAATGAAGACTTTTTTCTTTATCATTTACTAATTTGCTATTATTTGAGTCGGTAATAAGCATGTAACCCGCATGCAGAAAAGGTTTTTGACATTTGCAATATCGAACGGTTGCTAATTTAGGTGGAAATTAATGTTGCAATGATGTCTTATTTATGACTTAATATTTGAATATTTATCTCATAATATTGCTTTTAGATTAAAATGGATCAAGGCCGTAAACTATCACGTTGGCGTCGGATGGGAATAATAAATTTTACATGGCTTTGAGAATATATAGAAACTTTGAGGCAGAAGTTTTGACGATGTTTTTCTTTATTGTAGAAATAATAAATAATTTGAATCACAATGAAGATATATCTAATATAAGCAAAGCACGAATACGCATATACCTCAAAATAATTATCATGGCTGAAATTCAATTCTACAGCCCGGCTTGAGTGGATACAACATATATTTTGAATTATTCTTAAACTCATTCTGATAACATAATTTTTAATATACATGTGTAATGATTGACAGTTGTACTTAGAACAATTCTTTAATTAAACTAACTTTACTTAAACTACTATAAGAATTTTGTTGAAAATGGCTAAAACTGATCACTGAGCCAGTCGCCTATGACTCCGTGGACTTAATCTATCGAGAAAGATTGTTAGGAATCCTGTTAAAGTTCAGTAAATCCATTTAGCCCTAGTGCTTAGTTTAAATTTTGACAAAATAAAAAAATCTAATTTGCTTATTTTATTTGGGGTCGGTGTTTTAATTATATTACATAAGCGGTAAAATCTTGTTTCTATATCAACAGTATAACGTATACGTTAAGACAGAGAAGCTCGTGATTTAGTTTACACAGAAGCTGGTCGAACCCATTACGATTCGACTCTAGATGTACAACAGTCACACGTAAGATACGTGTGACTGTTGTACATAATAGCAGTGTAATAAGTAATAGTCCTCAAGTGTCTGCGGCCGAAATCGTTGGGCTCCGATCATATTAGGTTTATTATAGAAGTCCATAAATGGAAACGGCCATTTACTGTCAGATGTACTTCATGCTTATTTGCTGCTTTTATACTATAGAAAATATGAGACATTCCAACGTAGTTATAAGACCAATTAAATATATCTCATCGTAGGTAGTACTTTTTATATTCCAAATGGACTATACATATGTAGTGTCGGCTTAACACCAGGTAGCATTGCTATTTCTATGATTATTTATTTATTATTTCTATTTTACAAAAATGCTTACATCACATGATCTCTCATTTCATTTGTCAAAGTTCGAGAAACATTTATTGATGAAAATATAACCATTCACAATATAGATTGTCGATATTAGATATAATATGTAAGTATATTCAAATCACGATAGAGCCGTGTTGTTTGGATTATAAACTAGCATAGTCTCTACGTTGGCAAGGCGAGTCACCGCCGAATATGTAGAGACTGCAAAGTTCGATCACCCGAGATGAATAGAAAGAAACATGTTTGATTTGTACACTGCAATAGCATTTGGTCAATGCCATTCCATTGTAGGTAGCGTATATTGTGTGTAAAAAATAGATTCTTAATGCACGTTTTTAAACTAGATTTTTGAAATGTTTCCTTATTCATGCACTACATTTTGTTAAGTTTAGGTGGTGTTCTTCTGCAATATTTAAATTATTACCATAGATTAAGACGTAATTTTTTTAAACTTAGAACTATTGAGCGCTTATGTATGTGATTGAAAAACATTCCTTCGCTTAGTATTAATTATGTTCGCTTAAATAAATTAAATATAATTCGCTTATTATAATAATAATACATAAATTATGTTTACAGTTTTTTCTTATGTTATGTATAAAATTTTAATAAATATAATAATTAGATAGATTGGAGATTTTTTAATAAACGTATAATACCACCATTTTGAATCACAATAAAATGGTTATTATGTGTGTTAAAAAACCAGCATTTGTTAAAGTAGGAATTTTCATAAATTTATAGCCTACTCTACGGCTATAAATTTATGAAAATTCCTATTTTACCTGTCTTGTTATCTGATTTTTTCACACACAGCAGTACTCCAAGCTGTCAAGTTTGACAAGTAAGAACTGTCAATGTCAAATCACAGACTTTCTTCAAGCACCAGCAAGCACCTTGTTCCAATGCTATATAATTAACTTGATAGACGTAACGACAGGCAGAACCCCTCCTCAAATGGAATTGCAGGAATTTCTTGCATAGACAATTAGAAGATTGAAGGTCAAGAAGTTACAGATAAAAGACGTCTAGTCCAAAAAAGAGCTGGTATGATTCAAAGCTCGTAACCTACAAAGCCCTTGTTGGTTGTTGGGTGTCTTGGTGTGAATTTCACAATGTTCATCCTAGTACATCTTAGAGAAATGATGTTGCAATTATTTAAGACAAGTTATGTCTTGAAGACAAACTGGCATACCGAACTATTATTTTACTTATGAGTGCAATATCTACCTACTACGGCTTGAGATGATATAGCAAAAAAAAATTGTTCATCAAGTATTAAAGGTATGAACGCAGCTCGAAGAACAGCAGTTATTTTGCTTCTAGCTTCGAGTAGATAAATATATTATGACCTTACATTATGATGGAGTTATGTAAGAAAAAAATTAAAATACATAATAAAGGAGAGCAAATAGCATTGTGACCATGATTTAGTTCGAATACTCATACTGTTGAAAACAGGCAACCTGGATGGTTACTACAGCAGCATCCTGAGAAGTGTTTGTGTCATGTAGGACATATAAGAGAATTAATAACAGCCATAGAGAGTAGGCTGAGGGAGATCTAAAGAACCTACTTATTAATTACTGCTACTAGTATTAAAAACAAATGTATTTATTGCAATAAAAGGTACAGTTGGCTAAACTCTACTCTACACCACTGAAACCATAATAGCAGGGTGTATATTTTTTTAACTAGTTGGAATTGAGGCATAGCCAGGTAGTGTGCGATCAGCTGTTGCCTCCACAAGTTTTGCAGCGAATAAACCAATGGAAGAAATAAAACGCGCTTATTGGAAAATCTCTAAGACTCTAGAAAGTTCTACTATTCCTTAATTAGAACAAATCATTGTCGTAGTAGGCATGATAAGCTGTTGGATAATTTTTAATTCTGTAACTAAGTGTCAGTACTACGATTAGTAAATGTTCTGTGATAAATTGAATTTAATCTCATTATGTTAGTGTTTTTCTTGATTAGGGGTCTTTTAGAACATGCCTTTTTAAAATTAATTAAATTTTAAATGGTTATTCTTCTATAGGGAAGAATTGTTTTTGATTGATTGAATTGATTTGATTTATTTATATTTGTGAGAATTCATTATTATTATTCCTTTTTTTGTGTAAAACATTTAAGACATTGTTAACTAATGATTAAGTACTAACACCAATATTCTAAAATTTACATTTAATTAGTTCTCTAATAATTTTATTTTTGATTTTCCTTCAAAATTGTATGTCTAAAACCTTCTGAAGGGAATTGTCTCTTTATTTTTACATCTTACTTTTACTCTAAGATGTACTAGGATGAACATTGTGAAATTCACACCAAGACACCCAACGACTAACAAGGGCTTTGAAGGTTAAGAGCTTTGATTCATACCAGCTCTTTTTTGGAGTAGACGTCTTTTATCTGTAACTTCTTGACCTTCAAACTTCTAATTGTCTATGCAAGAAATTCCTGCTATTCCACTTGAGGAGGGGTTCTGCCTGTCGTTACGTCTATCAAGTTGACCGGAAGATACTCTTTTGGAAAAGGCTCTGCTAAAGCTCTCGTCTTCAAATCTGCCAATCAAAAGCATTGTGTCCAATGTTGTGCTTTAACGATGTATGTATGTTCCTATTGCTGTATTGAGGTGGCGTAATACTTTTGGAATTAGATTGGGTGCATTTTAATATGTTACGGGTACTCACGATATGTGTTTTTTTTTGCCGATATTTCGGGTCAAAATGTAATGTGATGTAAAATGTATCAATTTCGCGATAATATTAGTCTACATTCTTACATTGGGTGGTTGAATAACCCTCCCCAGTTTTAAATTTCAAAGACGACGCATTGCAGTGGCATGGCTAACTTGTCTTTGGAGTCCTATGTTACGTAGCGGTCTACGATCCCTCCTTGCAATGACGGGAACAAGCCAGGCTATTCCGTTGTATCTTACGAGTTGTGTCGATCCTTTATTTTTTGATGTTGTTAGGACGTAGCGTAACAAGTTCATGTTATAACAATTATTGTAAAGTGAAGTAGAATTTGAAGAAATGTTATTTTATATAGAAAATAAGTGCTGCGTAGTAAATTTTAACTGACCTTTAGAGTAAAGTAACGTAGGGCGCAGTTGAAGGTCGATTGGGTAATAGATAAAAAATATTTACGCCTCCACATTTTGATGGGCACGCTATTGGCGCTGGTTGGTTTTACTTATTTAGTTAAACCAACCAGCAGTAACTTTTTAAGCTTTACTTTTAGCTTTTTTTTACTTAAACCTAAGGCAAACGGTATGCCTGATGTGGAGCAGTCAACTTGTATGAAAATTTATGACAACAGAGGACTTTATAATATAAAAGTTGCAAACGAGCATACGTTTACGTGATATTAAAGGTTCTTGCATGTTTGTTTGGAATTGGTGAATTGGAACTGAGGTGAATTTGAACCACTAATGTTTTGTTACTCCAGAGGACTAAGTCATAACACCTAATGTAAGTTCTGAAGGTAGTAGAATTCTTTGTGGTTCGACTCTGGCAGCACCACCGCCACACCTATTT
>MOOZ01000222.1:630919-650613 GCA_002930495.1 Cecropterus lyciades | reverse complement strand
TAGAATTTTCTCCTGTGCCGTGGGTGCCATGGACACACAAACACCCAGACCCAGAACAGAAATCTTCAAACTCATCATTCAAATTTTTGTTTGGCCGAGGATCGAACCCGGGACTCACTGGTATGGTGGCCGCTCCGCCACGCGGGTCGTCACTAAATATACTATAAATACACGTAGCTATTTTCTAAGAAAAAAACATACTTCACTTGTTAATTTTAGTATAGCTTAATTTTTGATATAAATATTTTTCCAATCATAAAAGGTGTTTTAGTACGATCTGGAAACGTAACAAAATGAATGGTGATCGTTAAATGTCACTATATTAAATAATGAAATTAGCAACTACTTATCCTATTAGCAATTGTTCGAGATTCAGGTAAACCCAATTAACATTTGCAGACAGCAAATATATTTAGACTATGCTAGCACTAATGCCATATCAATTTGTGCTATATTTGCATTTCTGAATACTGGGTAGTTAGTACCAAGCCGAGCTAAATTAAGGAGAGGTAATAGGATTATTACTTCACTTATGGTGACCGAACTATAGTAGTTATAAGTACCAATAAGCTTCATTTTTCACAATTACCTAAATTTTGTATGTAAAGACTGTTAATAACAGAAAAGTTAGCAATAGATTTTATTATTGTATTTTTTGTTAACAAGCTTATTTCCGCGGCTCCGCCTACTACGGTTACGTTTATGACGGTAATGGGTATCATGAGTAAATCCAGCTCAACTATCTGTGAACTAAATTTATAAGAAATCTGATCAGCAGTTTTTTCGTGAAGGGAAAAAACACATATTCATCCTGAAAAACTCTCGCATTTATAATATTAGTAAGATATCATGCTATTCATATGGCTTAATTTATGTTACACTTGATTTAAATGATATTCACAAATACATTTCGTAGAACTATTGAAGAATCTTACGAGCAGTGACAATTATTCAGAGTGGGTGCACTATCGGCTGTCTAGCGCTGGTAGAGGCAGTAAATATTGAGCGGCTGTGGCAACGACCTCTTTATGTAGGATGAGTGCTTACTCCCTCGCTTCCTGGTTAACGCCTGAAGTAAAAAAAGCGGAAACAATGCAAGGAATTAATGCAGCGATAATAGCTGAGTTTACAATCATTGTTTTCGTTCTATATCTATACCTATGTTGTGCATTATGGGTTTATAAGAAGTGTATCTAAATAATTGATAAGTATTTATGTATCATTATATTACGTTTTACTCTTGTTATCTTTTTCCTCTCTTTTTATTGGTCTTACTTTATTTTCATCTATATTTCTTATACAGCCTTTAACTTTTTTGTACATCTTCAAGGTTGGTTGGTGAGTATTAAGTCCGTTCGTTGTACTATAAATTTGATTAGTCAGTGAACAATGAACTTATTATATTATAGTTATTAAAGTTCATGAACAGAAATAGTTAAAAATGAAACTTTTCACGTTTTTATGAGTAATTGGGTACGCGTGAAATGATCAGTTGTAAGTACATAATTACAGATTATCTTCTTCGAAGATTTTTTACCGAATGTAATGAATGATGGATCCCGGAAGGCACGTGTATGTTCACACTTGACCGGCTGCCGTCTATTAATTGTATACCTCAGTACCGTGGGCGCAATAGCGTGGAGAAAAGTCACAGTCGTAGTATAAATTAATTATTATGTACTTCGCTAGAAAAGTAGCGCACAGTGGTTTCCGCAGCCACCGTTCGCGATGCGCGGCGCTAACGTCGCCAGCAAGCGCATTGCTCGTAGGAAAGTTGCTTATGACGTCGGAAAGTGTCACGTTGAACCATGGTGAACCGCGACCGGAGTCTTCTGCGGTGCCTGGCCTACTCACCAAATTGTCATTCTATCAATCCGTCATCATGATTTGATCTTTGCTGTCGGTTAAATACACAAGAGTGCCTATTATATGTTATAATTGGTTGCCGATGATACTTCGCGATAGCTTGTAATCTCTGAGATATACGCATACTACCGACTCGAGGTATCAATTTGTAAATTAATAAAAATTGTATGTTAAAAATGTTTTATATAATTTAATATGATTTGTTGATGTGTTGATAACAACAGTGACCACTTTTACCAGTCTACTTTCCGTAGCGTAACGAATTTCCAGAATCTAAGTTGAAACCCAATTTTTGCAACTCCATGTAATTCGCTACAGTAGTTATAAATTTACAATGACTATAATATTTTTAAACACTATTGATGACTGACGTTTGCCTAAAGATGTTTAAGACGCAAAAAGTCAAGTCAAGTAACCAAGATTGGAGAGGTTACAAGAGCGCAAGGAACTCGTTGGCGAAATATTTAATAGAGTTCAATGACAAGGTCTAGCTATTATTACTTCCTTGAGTCGCATTCACAAAGAAATCAGGCTAGCTCAACATATTTCTAAGGATTAATATGAGGAGATTTTAAACGAAAATGATGTGCAATCCTTTCATTATTCAATAATCGATCATTTTGGATTTTATTATTTGCACATCCGGTATTTGCTTAAAGAGTTTGTAATCGAAGACTTTATTTTGATATTTTATCCTCTATAATAAATGAAATGAACGTTTTTCAAAGTGTAAACAAGATCATACCTAGATAATAGATGTTTGCGTTATATGATATTATATTTTCAGTATTTAATAAACGTATTGTATGTGAATAATAGGTTTTGGTGTAAACTCAACGGTTCTTTATTACTTTAAAACATTATCTGAATCATAGTTTTTTCTATGAAAATCGCATTAAACCCAGTTGGAAGTGTGAATTATCGTGAACTTGCAGAATGGCAAGCGGAAAGAGTGAGGGGGAGGTAGGGGGGAGGTGTACGCAGCAACTAACGAAACGAAAATTTGTGAGGTCAACGAACGTGAGTAGCCGCGCAACCAAACGTCAGGTTGATTCACTTTTCATCCACACTCACTTCGCGATAGATTCATTTATATTTAACAGAAAATATAACTTGTTTTTGGAAAGTGAAGGACATCAATATATAGTATTATCCAATATTGTCAACTTTGGAGTTTATGTTGTTAATGTAATATATGTAGGTTTAGTTGTTAATTAAATATTTTGAGGACGCGAAAGAATGTAACTTAAGAATATGTAATACTTTGGTATCTTATGTATTTAAATAGGAATTTTCAGGAACGTTACAAATGTTTTATGCATATTTCATATAGATACAAATGTTAATTATGCGAAAAATGTTATAAATTCATAAATAATGGCGCCATAAGTTAAATATGTACGTACGTACAATAAAAGTGTGGCAAAAATGAATTATTGTTTTCTTTATCATTTGTTTCATTCTTCTTCGCCTGCGAGACAATGTGCGCTTGTGTGTCACCTGTTTAAATATTCGAGATGGGACAGTGTGTGGAGAATATTTTGTAACGTGAGCGGTAACGCAGAAAGCATGAGTTTTTACTTTTATCGAGCCCATGAACGTGGGTTCGTCGACCTCGCTTGCTGTTCGGCGATTTTGCGGCCGGCGAGTCGATGTAGTGATGGTGATCTTACATTGCGACACAAATATGGTTGCAGCCTACAGCTGCACGTATTAAGTCTTAAATAAAATCAAAATATACATAATGAAATCAAATTCCACTTCTTTCAATAATTGTAGGTAATAATTATTATGGTTTTGTTCTACTTACAATGTTTCTGAGTCAAAGCATTTATGTCTCATCATAAGAATTGAAACCAGTTACTAAAATAGAATATGGATTTTACTTGAAGACTTCCTATTCATAAGGAACATTGAACTAAAAGGATTGAGGAAGCGAGTTTACCGTACATTGCCTTTCAATCAGCATATAGCAGAGATAATACTGTTACTCTAATTCCTAAGCATGTCATGAACTATAAATGTTACCATTATGTTTAAAACCCTATTTTATCAAAATTTCCATTTAGTTGCAACTATACACATACAAACTTACTTGTAATAAAGATGTTTATAATGATATGCTATTATTAATCTTACAATGCTTTTCGAGTTCAATTTAATAATGGTTTGAGGATGCTGATGGGGCTACCGAGGTACTGTAGTGCAGGGATGGTTGCAGAAGCACGCGTCAACTGTATTCACGCGATAATATGCAAAAAGTGCAGATCTCTGATGCACCGTGTCCGGGAGAGCTCCAACAGTACCCTGACCATGATCATTGAACGCTTTGATTGTCAATGCATTAATCAATGTATAAACAATACGAAAAAACATTGTAAATGAGGCAAACTTTAATGAGTCTGGTTACTTGAATAAATAATATTATTATTCATATGAACAAAATGTTCATGAGCATCTAGAAAGTACCAAAATCTTCAGGATATGACATTACTTTTATTACATCATGAGAATTATTCTAACGGATTTAATATACATATGAACTAATGATGTATTTCAAGTAATAGTCAAATCTTGTCAACCCTATCCTCAACCTCATAGCTTACGAATGTGCATGAACGGTAGGACCGCTTGCTATTCGGTTTACTACATATTCATTTTTTCGTTCAATATCTTAAAAATATAGTTATTTTTAGTACGGTTTGTAACAAAGTTTATGACAAATTTTAAAATGAACACATATTGGGAATTTTCATGGTGATACTCACCATGAAAAAAAGATTGGAAGAGAGTGAGAAAGTAAAATATGTAATGCATATAATTGTAAAACGAGAGGCAATTCGATAAAGAGGCACATAATAAGTGATAAAAAGCTTTGATCACAAATTTTAAATATGATATACCATACATTCGTCATTAATTTGATTGCACTACATGCAATATAAACCTTATTTTAATGCCAGGACCAAAAAAATAATATATTCTAATATATTTTTAGTAATATTAAGAAAAATGTATAAATAAGGCATATAATTCGTTTAATAAGTAAACGAGCGCACTCATACAGCGCTCGTTGATGTCGTTTGTATGTAAGATGATAATATCGGCAAGTTTTTCTTTAAACGTACTTAAAAACCCAAAACGTGATGTAATAACGTGTGATAATCCGTGATTTAAGAACATGCAGTAAATACCTTACTAAATATAAGCGTCTAAGGTTACTAATAAAAATACATTCTCCAAGTAATTTTACCAGTGAAAATGCTTCAAATGTTTGTCTCTCTAATGCATTTTATATAAATGTACAGCATGCAGTAGCTTCGCAACGCAACAGGCACAAAAACATTTCCGCATTGCGCAGTACGGTGAATGCTTTCCTATGGAGCTAGCCCTTCTTATATAATAGTTAATAGCTACGCATAAACATTTAACAGTAGAATAATACAATAGAGTCTAACATTTTCTTGAGCAACTATGGATCTTGAAATATTTGTATTGGGTATCAGATTTTGAACAGGAGATATCATTTTGTAATATTTTGATAGTTCCTTTTATAAGACACACATTCAACGGACGGAATCGCTTTCATGTCCCTGCAAAGATATGCAATATGCATGAAAATGAATAATAATTTTTCGGGTGGCTGCAAATGTTGCTTTAAATATTAAATGCTAATAAAGATGAGCTAATTCCATCACATTTTTTGGATATATAAGAATAGTATATACAAAAGTATATATATTTAGAATACAATCTTATACAATTGTTTTGGTATCGTGTTTTTAATTAATAGTTACCTATGTATAGTTAGGAAACCTATTGCAAATAATATTTTACATAATTTTTGTTCTTTTTTCAAAAATTAATATTTTTCTTTTCATTTGAACTTGAATATATATATCACTTAACTTTATAACTTTTAGTGTCCGAATTTACGTACGGGCAGTTGCTTTAAGGCTACAGATTATTTTCCCATTACGGAATTTTAGAGCGAGATTGTTATGCACAATGAGATACAGCGAGGTGCGCGGCAACTGTCGCCATCGGCAGCTAGCGGTTCGCAAGGTTCAGGTTTACTCGGGTTCATTGCCATAGTTTTGTAACCCTTCTTGTGTAACTCGCTCTCGGTGGCCCTTCCCGCTCGCCTCTCACTTGTACTCGATACCGGCGAACTTATTTTTCGCACCTTTCTGGAACCATGCTAACTGCTACATGAGAGGCTCAAAGGTTTATTTTTTGAAAATATTACATTACGCGTTTGTCAGACAAAAAATATCTATACATAATATTCTAAAGTAACATTTTATTAACACCTCCTAGCTGAGCAAACACTCTGTCCGTTTATCAATTTGAATTCCATCTAGTGGGTGTCGAAATTTGAATACAGAATGAGCATACAGTACAAAAATATATAGCAAGTGCGGAAGATCTAATTGAGCGGTGGCGTAGGCCGCGGTTCCGCGTCTAGCGGCCGTCGACCTCGCAGCCTTTCGAGAGTATCGAACCGCATGGATTACGTCACCCGCGCAAGCCTCCTACTTCGTCGTTCGTCTATACGTAGCTGCCTAGCTCAGGCGCACGTTACGTCTCACTTATTGTTTATTTTTGGCTACATGGCAAACAAATACTTTTTTTTAAAGAAACTCGTTCTTTTTTGTACTTATAAATTTTTTATTCGTTGCTCATTGCTTAGAACTATTTGAAGTGGTACTACAATAAAATATGTACTCCATGGTGACTTGGCAACAAAAAGACTGTATTAGTAAAACATAGATATTACTATACTTGTTATAATATTATTGACATACCATTAGGATTTTTAAAACTAATTTTGAGATTATCAATTTATATTTCTTATAAGAATTTAACAATATGCCATTTTAATTTTGAATGTCTCTTTAAATTATCACTTGAATTTATGATAAATTAGTTTTTAGTCATGAAAAACTTAAGAAACATGCTTTCAGATTTCAATATTTGCAATCATTCACGTTGCGTCACAATAAATTAGCCTTAAAGCATATTAATTCATTAATATTACATTCGTATGTACGACTCGTACATACGAATGTATTTAATATAAATATCTTTTTGTCATTTCAAATAAATAAATTTTGGTATACCAAAACCAAATAATACTTATTTGTAAAGGTTAAATCTGAAAATAGCTGAAACTATTTTTATCGCCTATTCATACAGAACGCAGAACAATGTATGTACTTTAAGTGTACATTTATAGAGTAAATTTACCCTATCCTATAATTATCCTTATTATCCTAAGCGTCAGTAGGCACTTAACAGTGGACTGCATGTTATTACCACTTCTATAGAATATAAAAAGAATTTATGCGAGCATAATTATAATTAAGAAAAGAGCAATTAGGTTCGTAGCAAAAGGTTACGTCATTGCTACGAATATATTTAAATATTCACAATGAAATAATCACAAAAATATACGCTTTATTTTCATGAGACAGTTTGTGTTTTGCCGGTTACGCTCACTCTCTCAATAAAATAAACATCATCCGTAGTTAATACGCCGCAGTCATCGACCCGCAGTTTGTTCACAAGGCCACTCGCTTACACAACTGCCCACAAAATTTCTTCCATTTATCTCAAATTTATCAGCATAATTTTCATATTTTTAATGTTTAATTAAATTTACATTTCGATGAATAATTAACTAATATCAATGTGACTACGTCATTATACCTAAGTTCACTGATCTTAGTTGAACTTGATGCACTCATTGTGTACGAATTATGAAAAGAATGGCTTTGTTTTGAACAAATATAATAGCAACTAAACGGTGTTCTCAATACGCTGAACTCACGATCGGTCATATAAGCGAGTGGCTGAACGTAGCGTTCGAGTCGAGCAAGCAACAAAAGTACTTTCGGGCGAGTAACGGGATCTCGCGGAGAAATGCTCTACGAAATCGAAACACGCGTTACCGTTACGCCGGCCCTCGCCCTAACAGCCTGCCGGGATAATCTTGGTAAATCACATCCTCCCGCCTCCCGCCTTCTTCATGCACGATCTTGAATTAATGTTTCTTAGTGATCATGATTCCGTAAATGCATTTTTTTACATTTTCAGAGTAAAAGTGATTTGAGTATACAGTGTTCTTAAAAGGAATTTTTTTAAATTTATTAAATATGAATTCGGAGTTATTTTCTAAGAGGCTCACAGTTTCTGACTAAATAGAAAAGATATTTGATCGTCACTAAAATAAAATTATATTCCATTTCGAACAAGTAATAGAAAACTGGAAATTGCACTTTTCACGGCATGATAAACTGTAAATTGCGCCATCTAGGTTATAAACATAGAAATATCAAGAACGATTCCCATAATCGCCATCTACCGGGGCATCTCAGAACTAATTACACATTGATGTAGCATGACCTTGTTCTTGTTAACAACGAACATATCTTTACAGTGTAATGTTAGAGTTTAGGCCACATAGATGGCGGTTTAACAAACGAATCTAACTTTACTACAAAAATTATTATCAATATCAAATATATTTTATTAAGTATCAGTTTAAAATGCAGTGTGTTAGGTTAAATGAAAAATATCCCAGCTCATGACAATTTTTATTGATAGGTCAATAAATAATAGAAAGATGTAAAAAGTATTGATAAATTACTTACAGAAAAAAAACGCAATAAACCATACGTGGACACAATAGTGCCTACGAGTTAATTTATCAAGCGTGGTATTTGGTTTAGTAAGATCTGATCTCTGAGAGATATCAGATGTTCTTATAAGATGCTAAATAATTAAATATACATTCTCATTTTTTATTAAGCAATATAATAATATATATTTGAGATGCCCCAGTGTAAACTCCCGTTGCAGACACTTGTCCTATGTTCCTTCATGCAAGAGAAAATACACACGTAGCTATTACAATAAAAACTTTCATTCTATAGATATCTTCAATTGCCCCATTGTAACTAGAAATTCTCCCTAGCTTTTATATAATCACCCAAATTACACGATTTTTACTGCGTAGTATCCTTTAACGAAACATTTTTTGCATTGATGTATTTTAATCAGAATTCTGCGTTCTGTACCGCAATTTAATTTAATTTAATTTTAATCTTCTACCATCAAATATCTTTGTTTTGCTCCATTTCACGTTTTAATGAATACGTTATTAGTGGAAAACTTTACTGATATGTGCTCTTATTTTAGAACCTATATATAAGTGTTACATTGTATTGTATGTTTCCCAAATAAATAAATAAGTAAATAAGATATCGCTTAGATACGAATTGTATGTTTATTTCATTAATGTTGTTATTTAATAGATCATTCTTAAAAAATGACTGCGGCGGCAGTCTTCACACTTAATTTCATTGTTAAGTGGTAACTATCACAATTTACTGTTTTTGGTAGTCTCGACCGTCCGACCGACTGCCATCGGAATGGTGTCGAATTCAGTATCAACTTTGCAACTTTTACAGCTCGATAAATAATTGCTATGTAGGTACGCAAATATTGAAATGCTCAAATTACACAATTAATTACCTATTTTTAATCAAATTGTTTCCGTGGCAAAGAAAAATATAAAAAAGTTTACTAAGCTAATTGTCGACCAACAATGCCATATTTATTTACGACAATTAGACCAATGTAAAATAAAATAACGTAAAATGCACATAATAATATAAACATCTATGACACATGCTATACATGAAATTTGAAATTTACATATCTAAAATTTGAAATATTATTAAGTTATTATTCAACAATAAAAGTAATATACCTATATAACTTGTTTTAATATTAATTTACATAATTTCTTTGCGATTATCATCACGATTTGTTTTGTAACATATTATGCAGTGGTTATTTGAAACTATCCACTAATTGTAGGAGATGTATTCGAAGTGTCAATTACTATGAATACGTTAGCGTACCGAAGTCTCAAATAGTAGTTTTTCATGGTATCTGCGTAACGAGACTTCGCAAACTTGATTTCTGCAAGCGATTTTGCGGTTCTTAGTAGTAAATATTATACATATATTTTGGGGTTAAAGAGATAATTTGGCATAATTCCTATCTACATAAACATAAGCTTCAACTCAATAACGCCAAGTTCCCAGATCGAAAACAGATCTCGAACAGGGTTTTAATGTTCCGGATAGGAATATACATATAGGAATATATCTGTTTGCCATCATTACTATGTAATAGCACATTAGTATCCTGGAACAATGGGTACTTCAAGAAAGGTGCAAAAAGAGCTCTCCTTCAAAGCTACAGATGCATTGACTACTCCTCTGTCCAAAGGACATCTGACACTTTCCATCAGGTCCCCAGAACCGTCTTTCACCTGTAACTGGCCCTGGGCACGTAAGGATAACGGGCCCCCTATCACCATAATAATGCACTACTAGAGTTAAAATAGACTAAGAACGTAGATGTGCAAAGTTTTAGCATTATTAATCGACTGCGTCAGAAGGAGAGTAATGTTTTTCGAGAGTACGTATGTACGTTCATTGCTTTAGCATGCGCAACAGCCAAACGGCTTGACGGATTGTGACGTATGACATATCATTAGAATCATCTCAGCTTGGAAAGTGACGTGAAGTTGAAGTTGGAGTTACATTTGTTAAGCGTGTTGTAAGCTTGATATTCGGCGAGAATAGCTATCGGTTATTGATTGGTAATTGATTTGGGACTAGGAGGCCCCAATCGATCGCGGGGCTTTGGGCACGTGCCCAGTGTGCCCAGTGGAGAAGAGGGCCCTGGGTGGTCCGTCTGCCTAATTGTTACGTACAGCTACAAAAAATACGTAAATATTGAATAAATAATATAAATACTGTTTAAAAGATATGGTAAAGGAGTTATACGTATCCTTTGCGGTGGACCTTAGTCCTCAGGAGTCGTCAGGAGAAGCCACCTTTATCGTGTATCTGATAAACTAACCTGTAAAAAGTATTTTGTATATTGTATAATTTTTTTAACTCTGTTGGCACAGTACTCCAAGATCGTTGTCATTATTTCACTGGAAATGAGCTTTGCTGCGGACATAATATCCTCATTACAGTCATTAAGTTCCCCTTTTATTTAGAGATAATATTTTTCTCCTTATAACATTCTGAAAACTATCTTTAAACTGACTTTAATTGCCAATCTCATTTATTAAGACTTGGGGATATCTTTTAGGAGTTATTAACTCTACGAAATATTTAAAATACTGCTAAGGCAAAATACAACACAGTTGTAAATTTCACGATTAAAAATACTCTTTTCGAGTTACGGTTTTTCGATTTTTATTAAATGCTAACTAACTGTTCGGTATTTAAAGGTCTCATAATAAATGAGATAGGTACCAAGTTACTACTTACAAAGACGTTCATGTATAGGTAGTATTAATTTAATCACTGTCTATTTAACAACAAGTATGGTAGATACTATACTATTTAGGAATTTAAGATTTTATTATCATACTGCATATTTTTTTCCAAATCAATAAGATATATTAAACAAAAAACAATGATATATGTACTTATAGAAACGTAAATTGATTTAAAATTACTATGTATTATATTACTTATTTTAATTTTGTCAGATTTTGTCAGAAATCTGCTTTTTATACAAAAAATTGTTATATAGATATAAAAGAGATGTATTTTCATAAATTTAAGAAAGAGTTAAAGAAGTGGCTTACAACAAAACCCTTTTATTCGGTCAATGATTTTTTAGGCAAGCAGATTTAGTCTTGGACATGTAAATTAATATAAGAATTATATAACTCCATTAGAACAAATAATTATTACTTTACATTTTGAATATAATATGACATATTTTTGTATTGATTTTAATAATTAATTAAAAATCTTTATATTTATAATTCGCACGCCTCATGGGTGAAATAGGAGGACATTTAATGTATTAATCTAACACCTTTTTGTACCTTATTTAGCAAATAAAGATTATTATTATTTAGCTAACATAATCAAATCATAATTCATAAATCTTTTTAGCATTTTTATGTACCTAATTGTATACTCTAAGGTCATCAATCACAAAACGTGTATATAGGGGTTACACCAACATGTAGTTACCATGTAAACATTCCCCGTAAAAAAGGCACTTTTTTATTACTTCGCTTCTTTATTTAAAAAATGTGTGAATTGATTGGTTGCGCGGAGCAGTATTCGACCCTTAGAGTTCGCGCAGCGTCCCTCCGAATTGTAACCAATAGGGGAACGGGACCTTGTGAGGGTCCGCGCCCTTTTTGTCCCGTGCCGAAATTTGCTCTCAATATTAGTAAAGCATATGCGAACATAAAATTATTTTCGACAAAATTTTGCCATTTTAGGCGCACACTATCATGTTGTTATTTCTACTCCATTTCTAAGTAGGAAAAGTATCGTTTTTGTTTTAAAATTCGGATAACGTAATCCGAATTTTAAAATAAAAGCGACAATGGGTGGGATGAGTGGCCTCGAACTAAATTTTCCACTATTTTGATGTTTGATTGGGTAGAGTTAAACGAATTAGTAGGAATAGGTATACTTAAATAGTCTTATGAGCGTCATACTTAAACCAACACCAAGTGTACCTTTGTAACTGATGTGTTTCTTTGGTGTCGTCGACTTCAGGGCTAGAATAGCATATCTCCTTCTATTCCTGAACATAAAGGATGAAATCTAGAAGACAGGTACGTCGTCGCCCTGCAAAACGAAATATGTACATCTACTGCGGTCACTAATATGTACACTGTACAGCCGAACAGTACTCCTTGCTAAGCAAGGCAACATCATAAAGTGAACTTTTAATGATGATGCGTCTGTAGATGACTATTTTTGGAACATTTTCATGAAAGTAGTTTAAGTTAATTTAAATAAATTAATTTAATTTAAAATTTTATTTGTCAATTTATCGTTACCCTGAATGCAGTTTTAGAAACAAAACTTTAATAATAAAGCTCTTAAAAATAAAACGTTGGCAGTAAAAGTTCCATAGCATCCACAATTTAATATTTTGTTTTAAGCCTTAAGCCTAAGTAGTACGTTTTAAATTTCAGAACGTATAATTTCATAAATAATAAATCTAAATACTCTTATTAATACCTTTTGTTAGTTTTAAGTATAATCTGTTTTCCCACTAAGTATCTTTAAACTTATGGTTATTCATTTATTTATCGTTTTACAAACATTTTAATAATTTCAATGAAATAGCATTATAATCATGATTCAAATGACTCATAAAATAACAAAACATTAACTAATAATTTTATTAATTAAATGCTTAAAAAATATAACTTAAATGTAAAAAGAAAAAATATGGAACCTAATAAACGATTTGTAGATATAAAATAAAAAGCCTTTTTTTCCTTGGCAGAAGATTAAGAACATACTTTATTAATAGTTAGTTGATATAAATATAAAAAACAAAGAAAAATAAAATCAAGCTGTTCCTATTTTCGTCCATCTCTTGTCTTGCAAGCGCGATACATGTCTCGCCCATTTCCATTTAAGAGTTGACGCTTGTACTAGCCCATCTTTAGCGTTTGTGATTTTTATAATTTTTATGTGTCGTATATTTTTTACGCTTGACATGCTACGCTCTATTAGTCGTTGACATGTTGTAATTTTGTTTTTAAAGTCTTTGCTAAACTTCTACCTTTGGCCGGCGTATGATATGCATGGTAAAAGGCAATTCTTGTTTTTATGACGATAGGTACTTACGTACCTTTGAATATTTTTTTATACTCCAGTACTTGTTCCATGTCAATTGAGTACTCAGTTCGAAATCTCGTTCGTTGTTTTTGCGATCAAAGCTGATTTACTTATCTAGTTATTAGTATTTAAGAAGCTCGCTGCCTATCAATACTATTTATTTGTCATCATCATTTTGGATAGATTTATTTCTAAGCCCACTTTTTACTGCCTATGTTTAGAGAATCTATCATGGATTGGAGTTCATTCCCAAATTCTGATATCAGGAATAAGTGCGAATTGTAAGTGATTTAGGTAACTATTACCAATCATTGGGCCGTGTTGATTCCAGTCTAGTTCTACAATTATTGTTTCTAATGTTATAAATAGTTTTAGCGATATCGGGTCCCTTTGTCTTTTACACCTCTCTTCACAGAGAACCATGGCCCAGTATTCTCTAATTTCACTCTACTTCAGCTATTAGTCTAGTCAAATAAGTTCTTAATACAAAATTTGACACTCAACTTTGCATTTTTGATAGTATGTAGTTCTATTGATACAAAAACGATGGGTAAAGGTTTTAGTATCCGCAACCCTCGGCAACGGTTGGAAAAAATGACAGAAGTGTTTTTTCTCAATTACTCGAAAAAGACAAAAAAAAATTAGACAATAAAGTTGTAATAAAAATTTGGAGAGCTTAAGCTAAGAGACTGTATTTTTTATGTTTGATACTTCGATACTTTTTCTCATAGCATTATTCAATACTAATTACAACATTTGTCGTGTGCTGTAGGTCTTCAGTACCACAACTTTTTTTCACGTAGATGTTGTAGAATGCGATTAAGGGTATTTGTGTCGGATCGGGCGGGAATCGATAGTGAGATGCTACCACTGCAACGATTGCTTCGACGAGGCGGATACTTTGCTGCATACGTTGGAAGTTATTAGGGGCTGGCTTTACGCTTCCGACCGTGCTTCGCGCCATGATTGCGAAGCAGTAATGCTCATGATGACTGCGGCGGAGAGGGCCATAGAGGATGATGCATCTTCTCTGCTGGAGGAGCCCGTCCTCTCGGGACGTGGCAGGTGATAATACCAGCGCCGGTTGAATAATAATGCTTTCTTTTAACTCGACACCGAGCGTCAAGGGGAACGAGCTTTACTTGGTAGAAGTCCGACTTACTCTGTTTACTTCCCCGGTCCATGAAATAATCTATGTGACGGGCAGCAACGCCTTCTTGCGCATCATCAACTCTTACTGCGTGCACTAACAAGCCTGCCGGGCACGTTGGGGATTGACAAAAATTCCTATTAAGAGAGGCTCATGTCTAGCAGTGAATATTAAAAGTCTGAGTTGATGGAATTATAGTAGATAGTAATGTGTGCTTTGTGGTCAAAATTGACGGTTATTAAATTCTATTAAAAATTAGATTTCATCGAAGTATGTTATTAGGTATATTTTTGTTCTATATTATATAACAAAATTATTGATGCACGATAACATTGCAGAGGAAAAGATAAGTATGTTTAAAATAATTTGAGTTCTACTTAAATAAAATTGATTTCAATACAAGAGAAAAATAATAATATAATATAAACATAGGATATGATAAAGATCCGTTAACATGCATTTGGGTAGTGTGGTAGTTTAAAGACCTGTCACCACGTTAACTTTTTTTGGGAATACCCACATGCCCACCAATAGGACATTCACGAATGATGGTTAATTAGATTCATTATTTGGTATTACACATTTAAATAGGTATATCAAAATGTATAACAAACAATTTCTACATTCAAAGCACGCCCTATGTTTGCTTGCCAAACATTCGAAATGAAGTTGCCACTAAACAAATTCGCAGTGATTGAGACTCGTCACTGTCAATTTTGTCAAGTTTTAATTCATGAATTATGAGTGATGTTCACACAAGAGCTCTTATTTGCTGCGAGTCTCGTAAAGGGCATTGTGAAATAGGCAAAAAGTTGTCAATTTTGTCGTGGGTGCGTCCGCCCCCTCGATGCATTATAAACATTTGGCAACGAGCATGCGCAAAGCTTACGTCGCGCCCGCATGACTTGCGTGAAATTATATAGTAAGAATAGTTTGAATAAATTACACTACTATATACTATATTACGATACCTTTACTACTACCTAAAAACTAACGATATTTTATTTTTTAAACATAAATAATGAAAAGCTATTAATTATAAAATATTGTTAACACAAATATTCACCTTCTTCAACTAATATCACAGTTCATAAAGGAAAAATAATAAGGTAATATACTATTTATTTGTTTAAAAAACATAATATTAGTGAAAAGAAAGTGTTAAAATAGAGTTTTGAAATTTTGTAATATGTAGTTATAATAAAGCAATAAGACTTATGAATATATTTCGCTGATCTCGTTGTTAATAATTGTACCAGTAAAACAGATGGAACAAGTTCCATCAGCTTTACTGGTACAATTGTTAACAAGAAGAACTTCAAGAAGTACTGAAAATAACAGTTATAGTAAGAGAGTATATTAAATGAGTAGGTGTGGCGCATTATTCGTTATTATTGGTATTAACAGTGAGTATTATTATATTAAATCATAATTAAAATTATCGACAGTTCTTCTTTCAATATAGGTAGGCAATATAATACTTGTTCGCCGCTCAAATCAATGCGTACCTAAGTCACATACTTTAATATATTGTTTGCAATATGAAAAACATATAATTCTGCCAAATGCACATTTTAGTCTAAATGGCTTTTTTCTGTTGTTCAAAATTTGGCGTGCCACGTGGACTTAATTCCAATGAATGGCTTTCCCATTAATTTGGATTTTATCCGGAATACTTATTAGAGTTTTTTTGGTTCTATTGTGATTTTTTTCTTACTTTTCCCCGTGGTCACTGTGGGGTCATTCTTTATATTTGTTCCAGATCCTGATTGATTGACAGTTAGGGGAGCGGTCATTCGCACATCTGCATTTGCAAAAAAATACAAGTACTTGTTAATAATAGATTGGTAATTTTGTGTACGCTCTATATTTTTATCATCGTTTGCAAATCAATATCCTCTGTTTGTAGAAATTGTAACTCAGATATATTAACTTTGAAGTGTATAAAAATATGAAAGTCTTCGATCATTAAATATTCAAATAAGATATTCTTATTATTTAACTGGAGAACACGGATTAAAATATTTTTTTATTATTTGTGTTAAAAATGAGACATTAAACAATACAGAAAATTGATGCAGTTTACTTAATGAATTTCAGTCAGCGTACGTCATCCTTATGTATTTGCACAAATCCTATATTTTGCAAATATATAAGGACACAAATGTGAAAAGAGTACACAATGCATATTTTATTTTAATAATGTGGTCTCTATGAAAGGACTGAAATACTATAAAAATAATTTTATTTTCATTTGTATGTTTTATATTAAAATAGAAGAGCTGCTGTCTAGTGCATACGGACAGAAAGGTCGTTAATAAATAATTGGGGACTTTAAAGCTTTCCAGTACATATTTGCTTAATAAATGATATGATTATAATAATTCGTCATATTCCATTTTCAATACCTTATTAACTAGCCCCATGCGTGAGTCTTCAACGTCCACTATATCGGACACGCGTCAATTTGGCTTTTTTACGCATATTTATTTTTTGTGCTATTTCACGCAAAAAACTTCCCCTATTTGTAAACTAGCACGGACCTTTGATCTAAGAGCTTATTAAATATAAATATTTCATATAACATTATCGTGACACTTTTTTATTGCTGTTTTTATCGCGTTTGGTACAGTTTCCATTCATAGCTTTGTTAATATTCCACGACCCACGTCGATTGATAAAACAGATATATGTTCATTATTTAGGCCATCAACTTAAAGCTGTCGTAATAGCTAATTGGGTTGGTTTTTACATAACTAAACTAATATTCATCATATTAACTTGTTTCTATTTGTTTGTTTAAAGAGCTTGTAGAAGCGGTTACATATAGGCTCAATGTTCTTTGAATTGAAATTCTTAAAGATTGAAAAACGATTTGTTTATCTTACATGGTGTATTTTTATGTTAACGTGAGATGTAATTAAATATTACAATAGATTCTAAATAAGTTTGCTGCTTTGATTTTGAAAAGTACTTTTTTTTAAAGAGTATGAATGTAGCTATGGGGTGGGTCAGGTAAGAAGAGGGTAACTATAAACTGTAAGCTTGCTGAGACAATTATTGAAAGTTTTGTGATATTTATTGAAAAATATTTATATAGTGGCGCAAAAGTCATCACTCTATCAAAAGATGCTACAATTTCTACAAATGGCAATAAATGTCGCCTCTGCTTTATCATTTTTGATGTAAACAATTTGTATTGTAATCAATTTTGGCGACGACCACTTAGTCGATATTAGTTTTTCTACTTTTTTTTTTATTAATGGAAAAATTACTTAATTAAGTAATTTTTCCATTAATAAAAAAAATACAGTCAGACAGAACATTGGGAGACAATTTCGCCTCTCTATATAAAACTTGATAAGCTTCTTCTTTTTTTTATTTTTTTTTTGTTAAAAATTTCTGTTTGCATTGAAATGGAAAATTTGTTATATTCTATACACCGAATAACTTTAACTACGTACAATATATACAATTTAAATAAATATCTTAAAATTAAACTAAAAAAACAAAATATCTATTAAAACCTAAAAGAAATATAGGTATTACAAATTACAGGTAAAACAAAGAGTCCGAATTGCCTCTTGGGAGAGACCCAAGAATGCTGGTTGCGTTTCTTCTTTGAAATTGATTGTTTTTTTTAGGGTTCCGTACTTTGAAATCCTTATAGGATCACTTTGTTCTCCGTCCGCCGGTCTGTCCAGACGAAAGGACAGACGGTCTGTCCCGAGAAAAACGGTCTTGACAGGAGTCGAGACCCTTTTTCACAAGAACGCATGAAGGTATCAAGCTGAAATTTGTAGCAAATACTCAAATCTACTGCCCCTTGGAGCTGTGAAAAAATTAAACTTCTTTAAAAATTAAGCCAACGGAATCAAAAGACACAGCCGTTTATGCCGCAAATTTTCGAAAGTCGCAAGTGACTCGCTTAACATATTTTACGGAAACTTCGGTGCGCGAGTCTGACTCGAACTTGGCCGGTTTTTTGTAAATGATCATGGTGTCCCTATAGCAAGCTTTGTGTCCACGCGCTGTCCAGCTGTGCGGCCGGCTGCGCTCGCACATGCACGGCGCATGCGTCGCTACACAAACATGGCCGCTCATATTGCATTACATGTTTAGTATATCTCGCATTACGATTACATAATTATAAAATTTCACCTTGAATACTCCATAAGCACAACGATAACATTAAATAAAATTCTGTACTAAAAATTTGGTAAGCATGCTAAGTGCTCCTCTTTGATTTAGCGTGCATTAAATATTTAATACTTTTTTTCATGTTATATACTTACTATTACATAACTAATGCTGGATGTAAATTATAATATAAAAACATAGTATGTTAAACTTTATTGTTGTAATTTATGTAATAGACAATTATATCGCTATATAATTTATGTAATAGTATGTTATCCATAAACAAAATGTATTTATATAATGGCGCTGCCATGGAAAGTTTAGAGGTAATATACGAAATATGCCAAACAAATATCTTACAATGTATTTATAATATATTTTATAAACGTTGTGTTTTTTTTTTATAGCGAACGAGCATGCAGCCTACCTGATGGTAAGTGGCTACTGCCGCCCGTGGACATCTGTAATCAACCCTAAGTAAGGTCAAAGTTTCACCTAAGGTTAGCCACAGCTGCGTTGCTACCCCTGAGGACTAAGATGGAACGCCTCGAAAAAGTATGTCTCCCTTACCACACCCTTCAGACCAGACCACAACAGCGCATAACACTGCTGTTATTAGGCAGAAAAAGGTGTGGCGGTGGTGCTCCTGGAGTCGAACCACAAAGAGTTCTGTCACCAAACCACTGTGTGATAGTACATTTGCAATCTATAACGAATATAAAACGAACCTCAGTTATGGACTTCAGTTTATATCATATTTATTTGATACCGTCCATACAGTCAGATCTAACAACTACAGGTTAACAAATGGTATAAAGGAATAGTATAGATGA
>MOOZ01000222.1:603753-629825 GCA_002930495.1 Cecropterus lyciades | reverse complement strand
CTGAGGACTAAGATGGAATGCCTCGAAAAAGTATGTCTCCCTTACCACACCCTTCAGACCAGAACACAACAGCGCATAACACTGCTGTTATTAGGCAGAAAAAGGTGTGGCGATGGTGCTCCTGGAGTCGAACCACAAAGAGTTCTGTCACCAAACCACTGTGTGATAGTACATTTGCAATCTATAACAAATATAAAACGGATCTCAGTTATGGACTTCAGTTTATATCATATTTATTTGATACCGTCCATACAGTCAGATCTAACAACTACAGATTAACAAATGGTATAAAGGAATAGTAATAGTAGGAATAGATGAGATGATTTTAGTGACTGATTAATTATTATCCTAGAGAACTAATTTGAAGTACCGTATTTGTGTGTCTTCACAATCGTGTACGTGTACACACAGAATACTGAAACTAAACCAATGCTGCTTTACCTAAAGTAAGTAAAGTTGGTACTTATAATCTATACTTTAACAAATCCAGATTTTAAAAAATAACATATTTTTTGTTATTTTGTGTATTGTATTGCAATTAGAATTCCATATTATATGACGTATTGATTTTACATACTATGTATTAATGCACAAGTTTTTGAAATCGATCCTTAGGAATCTATAGATAGTTAAAAATTTAGGAAATTTAAGGAATGATGTATAATGCGCCGCTTTAATATAATGAAAGCAAATTTAAGTTTCACTTTACAGATTAATTATTAGTTTTTATTGAAAGTTATGTGTAATTATCTATAAACCAAAAAATCAATAAAATATATATCTTGAAATTATATTCCTGGAATAAAAGGATTTACCATTTATCCAGTAAGTGTAAATAAGTTTGTACAATAATTGTAGCTGTTAAAAAAATATAATGCGATAGAAATAAAAAAAGTAACTGATAACTTTAAGTCTTTAAATATTACATCGACCACAATAATACAGTTAGTGTACGTGCGCCATGATCAGGTATTACGGTTGTTAAAATAAATTGATGATATCGGAACTTACATTATTAGGTATTAAAAGATTAAGTAATAAATGTAGGTTTTGTCAAAAATAAATACCGGAAATAAGAGAAACGAAAATCATATAACATATGGTAAAAACACATCTGCGTAGGAAGCTTGACATCACAATCTAGAATGAGCCATTTAATTCAGTATTTATTCTCAGGTTCAGTATTTGTTCTGAATCGGACTAAGTACGCCGATATTACTGATGAATAAAATTGCAATAGTGAGAGGGATTTCTATTTACTATTAGTAAATGTAATAAGCATCCCCCGTCCATGCGCGTCACCCCAGAATCACGCAAAATGTACCACGCAGTCCTTCGCAAATCGCCACACGCGCCACTTCTCTAGCATGTATTGTCAGAATTATACAATTTGTACCACTTTCAAAACACTTTTTATCATTCTTATAAGAAAATAATAGTAACAATACGACGATTATTCCTTCAAGAAGTCGTAGCGCAACAAACGTGCGAAACGTAGCAAAAAATATTTCTGTAGGGTCAAGTGAGGTGTATCTATTGAGCTTTTTTTAATAATACAATGAGTAGTACTGTAAAAAGAAATGGTTTGTTAATATTTTTGAGCGATTGTATCGACGCAAATATGTGGTGATAGGTTGGTTAGCGATTTCTGGAGAGGGGTGACCCGGGAAATACATGAAGGGTGAGTTACTGTTATGTATTACGCATTATTTTACGAATTTCTTATATCATTTACAGTTTAGATAGTAGTGTTTTAGAAAAGAATGTGTTTCAATGACTTGCATTCTAATATAAATGTTATGACTTTTATATTCATTGTTGGCTTTAATCTTTATAGAATCGATCAATTAAAGCTATAATCAATCCGATAACAAAGGCATTATCCACAAAGAACTTGTCGAAAGTAACCCAATTATACATACTATATACAAAAATAACTATACAAACATTTTTTGTGTTTCCGTGTAAATTTTATGTTGAATATAAATTCTTAATTTATAAAATACAATATATGTGAAAATATAGTTGCAGTAATTAATAATAATACAACAATTACGCCGATAATAACAAAACAAGTATAAAACAATATTTACATTATCATTAGATTTCTGTATCGATTCGAATACTATTTTATTACTGTACAAAATATTTTCTTCCAAAAATATGTACTTCTAATTGATATTTATTACAACTACATATGACGTTATTGTGTTACAAACAAAAGCATTTTTTTAATTGAATCTAATTACGTTTACTAAACATCGGTTCATTGATTTATTGGTTTCAAACATAAATAAAAAAAAACTTATACAAATACAAATTCTAAGTGTTAATTAATTTTATAATTTGCATATTGTTAATGGTTTGTAACACAATAACCTAAAACGTACTAGTAAAACATATCAGTTAGGAGTATCAGTAAGTACATATTACTGTGAAATTAATTACAATTATTAAGTATTAGTACAATAAAATTTCATTTTTGTGATTGTGATGTGATGTGTGATGTGATTTTGTGATGAAATAACAACAATGATGAATTATGTTAACATAATTTCTTGAACCTAACTTTTGTAATAGTTTTGTGGTATGACACAAAACAATTGTTGCATTTATGTTTAAAATATATTTTTATACATTTTTACTTACAAATAAACTAATCCTCAATCATATTATAATTTATCCATTCGATTCAATAATATATCAGTAATAGTATAATTTCATTATTGTTTGTTGTTCTTTAGTTGTCGATTAAAACATTGACTGTAAGTTCGTTTCTTTCGTTATGAAAAGTGATCCGATACAGTGTCATAAAAAATACATAGTAAACAAAGAACAAGGCACCAAATTAGCAGTAAATCAAACATAATTTGATTGCAAACATATACAATTAGTTTGCAAATATATATAATTTGTAGGAATTACTTTAAATCTGCTATAGAGATATAGGTATACACCATTTTTGGGGTCAAGTTTATGTTTGAAAAGTAATGTAACGATTTTAAGGTAGGACGGAGCACCCATCATGACAAATGTCGTTCAACAGTTACGAAAGTATATCGAACAAATCATTAAAAAAAAGTGAACCTATATATATATCTCGTTGTTATTTCTGCCATTGCCATATTTTATTTCTTTTATTTTTTGGAATAAATTAAAGCTCCGTACTGTAAAGTCGGCCTACATTGGAGGTGACTCAATGATAAACATTGGTTACTCGTCTATCCTGCGTTAATATATAATCAAGAGTCGGTGACAAACGCATCCGGTAATTTTTCCTCTAAATCAGTTTTTTCCTGCTTCATTTTGTTACCCTTTTTCAGTTAAGTGGTCGGATTTTCGTTTTATAATAATTTATTTAATTAAATGCGTATGTAACGCTTTCAGAACATAATAGTGTAATTTATATTAGTCTAATAATTAATTTTAATTTAATATTCATATAGTTATAACGAAGAAAATTCGCTTTTTCTTCACTTTTTTCGATATTTCAGACAAATTTTATGATATGTTATGTGTTCATGTGTGTGTAAAATTCATCAAGCAGTTTGTTTGTTTCTTACACACACATGAACAAATTGTCTTTATTCTGACGCAGTCTGATAAAAATCACTACTTTTTTAGGGTTGTTTACTCTAAACCTAATTAAAATGAAATTTGATACTTATGTTATTGATTCCAGAGTGCAGCGTATGCGCAGCCGCGGCTGCGGCGGCGGCGGCGGCGGCGTCCTGGGACACGGCATACGACGAGACGTCGAAGCCGCCCTCCGTTGTGGTCGTCACCAATGGAATAGTCAATGGTGACGCGATTCGGTATTCTAGGAACTGTGAGTAAACTCTTTGTTATATTATTAGAATTTAATTACCATAAATTTAAAGAAACATGCGACAACGAAAAGCAACACTCTTAGAAGAAGGGAAGTCAACCTAGAGATATAACAAAACACACGAGGATATCTTCATGAAATTTCAGTCCTAATAGCTCTAGAACTCTATCGGTTTCATGTCAGGATTGTTATTCCATTTTCTATTATCTTTGGTTGTTGAATTTTGCATCTATGAGAAGACTACGAATTTCTGTGGTAACAAATAGTCGTTTCTAATGAACCGAGCCCTGGTGCGTTCCTGTAGAGACCCTGAAATTTCCCTTTATGCGTAATACGGCCATTGAGAAGGTTTTAGTAAATAGAAAAGTCACATAAACGAATCTTTCCCGCAACACCTTTTTATTGCTGTCAAAATTTTTAATCGAATTTACTAAGTATTTATGCTCTCTCTTACACATTGGATTTCTACTGTTTGGAAAAGCTAAAGGGGAAACTACCCCCTGATATATCCACTGTGTTCCTGGCTCAACGGTTGGTAACAACCATCCTTACGGGAGTTTAGATAGTATAAGAATCTGTACAGAATAGATGCTGATTAGAAAACTCTTAATTTAAAATTTGATGCTGTTTACATTTATTGATTACTTTAAGTCCAATGTCCATTACAATTCTCAGTATCACCCACCTATTTGTCAAGTATTGCATACAGTCTTTAGTGTTTTTTTCTGACATGACTGAAACTTTTTCAATCTTATTTAACGAGAATATGTTACAATTATAATACTCGTACTTGGTTAAGTTAGATATTATGTTTATGTGTCATCTATTTCACCCATCTACGCAATATTGAACGTTAAATAAACTTCGTACCTACACGAGAACAGGATTAGACAACACCCATATATATGGTACCGCCTCTATTTGTAGATTTAAATATATTTAAGGGTGGAAAACACACCCTAAAAAACTCACACAGAGATGATCGCCAAGCTCGTACGCTAATGTCTCTGATGAAAGATAGATGGCAGTAGTATGCTTCGTTGCCCTGACATCTAGTGATTTATATTGAAACTACTTGAGGTTAAACGTAGTGAGCTCTCTATAGAAGTATTTAACCATAATCGTAAGTTACTCTACAAAAAGCTTGTTCGTCGTTATTACAGATGTCGCTCTATGACTTTGGTGCTTCAAAAGGGACTGTATCGTTAGTTTTGAAAATATCAGCTAAAGCTATCAGCAATCATGTAATGGACTATGTTGTCACAAGTTCAATATATTTTTTTAGCAAACGTGTAGTTTAGTCAGCTGTATTGATATCTAGCATTAGTAAATACATAGAGAGTGCTGTAATATGGCTGAGCTTTGTTTATAATCGCCATTGCCTTAATAAGTAGAGCGAAAATATTACCAGAGAAAGGTATACAATTTTGAAATGTTATACATACCTAAAATATATTTGTGAAATTTTATACAAATATACCTACTATAATATTCTTAATTCTTATATGCCAAAATGAACATAAAATAAGTGTCCCACCGAAGGTCGATTTTTGGCCGAAGCCGAGGGTTCAAAAACCATGAAAAATCAGTTCTCGATCGGCTAAAAGAGAATTTTTCAACAATTTTTATTTAAACTTTTGTAGATAAAGATCCATGTTGATTGAGTATGAAAAACTTCTAGAGCTAATTACAGTGAAAGTAATTGTAATTAGCTCTAGAAGCTACTTATATTCAATTCAATTCAATACAATATTCGCTACCTTTCCAATACGATAACAGCTCAAATTATGTGAATTTCATACACAAGTATCGACGCAGGCAGTGAAGTTTTCGCTTAACCTTGCGCTTCGCCATCTCCATCGCAGTATCGTGTATTCGTTATAGTTCGTTCAATTTAGGCGTTTTCTAAAACCTTCTGATCGACCAAAACTTATGCCTATTTTGGCCGAAGCCGAAGGTGGCTTTCTCGGCCGAAGCTAGCTTCGGTCGAATACTATATAAAAGTAATTTCGTTAAAAGACATATTAAATGCTTCAGTACTACTAGATTGGAATATGATTTATTGAATTTTATATATCATTACAAACTTTACTCACATAGTTGCTTTGGATAAATCTTAGTATCTTACTATGAACAATATTATAAAGAGTAAATAAAGATAACGTATTGTATCAGTCATCGCCAGTTATTCGTCATCGATACAAACTTGTCATAGGTCACTTTTTGTTATTTTATTCGTTTGAGTTAGTTCCGAGAACTACATTAAAATATCCAGTTCAAAGTGATGAATCACTGATTTTTAACTATATTCTAAGTAAAGTTTAAAACTTACTTATTAATGAAAAATGCATAATTTGCGATATTATTATTAAGAAAATATTTTTAAAATTGACATTGCATGAATAAAGATTAAACATAATGAGATAAGTAACATAGTAATAAAGGTACGATGATTTTTTCGACTGACTGTCCGAAGGTTGGGTCCATTTCGGTACCTCTATCTCATAGTTAGTTACATTATGAATAAATAAACATTTAAGGGATTTCAATACGTCTAGTAAATATGTTTGTTTAACTGATGTATGACATTTATATTACTTAATTAAGTCAGAAATGTAAGTGTAGAAGTGTGACTAAGCACTAACTAAGAAATGTAATATTGTTTTTATATGGTGTATTTGCCAAATGAGAAGACAGCTCACCTGTTGTTAAGTGAAAAAGGTCCATAGTCATCTATAATTGACATCAAATAGGGCAGGAGTCCTACCTGAAGTATGTCACCGAACCTTTCCTGTTCCTTAGGACTAAATTAGAAGACCATACACTAGTATTTTTGTCTTAACATGTTTTCATATCAGAATACAGCAGCTTAACACCAATATTATAAATAGTAGTGAGGTCCATTCTAAAGTGGACGAACGACGAAGAATCCTATCATTTCACTTTATTGAGGATTTAACAATATAGTTCATAAGAATAAGATAAAAACATTCTTTTGGAAATTTGTCTTTTAATTGGTGCGTTTTTACAAGACAATAATTAGTAGAAAGATTTTTTTTTTAATTTATGCGTAACAAGAAAGAATTTGCTAACTAGGTCCCTGGTTTGCATGGGGGAGAAATATCAGAGAAAGTGACAAGTCAAACAATTAATCGAGTTACATTATTTTGTAAACTTGAATTTCCTGTAAGACGGCTATTCTTAGACACTGTTGGTGCATAATCATTTTCGGATTAGATAGTGACAATGGGTTCAGCAGACGAGTTCGTCAAAGTGACAAGTTGGTGAAGGGGACTTCCTCGATAATTTGGGGTGGTGAAAACGCCCGATTTAAAATTTGCGTCATCTGCTTGTAACGGGCTAAGAATAAAAGTAACTACTTTTATTGTAGTCATGAGAAATTCAGAAATGAGAAACAGTTATGACTGAAAGTTATTGAATTGAAGTGTGTGTTGCTATAAGATTTGTCAAAATACTATCACTACTTTTGAAGTATTTTTTTTATTGTTAGACACCATACCTAAGATATAGTAGTTTTATCAGGTCATTGCCGTTGTTTGGTCTGTTATTGAATATAAATTTGATTGTTTATTGTCATGAGAGTTGTCATAATAATCACTAAATCGTTATTTTTTTATCTGTCATGACCACTAAAACTTAGAAAATTTAATGATCCATGAATTGTTTATATTAGAATTTACGCGTTATAAGATAAACTAGCTGAGCTCGCGGTTTCACCCGCGTTTAAAAGAAATGTAACGTGACATACATTAACCGAAATTTTATATCTCATTAGAAAAAAAAACCCCGATTTTGAAACATTCTTCGTTGGTACTCTGCCCCTGTTAGTCTTAGCGTGATAATATATAGCCTATAGCCTTCCTCGATAAATGGGCTATCTAACACCGAAAGAATTTTGCAAATCGGACCAGTAGTTCCTGAGATTAGCGCGGTCAAACAAACAAACTCTTCAGCTTTATAATATTAGTATAGATGATACGTAGTAGATAAGTTAAGCAACTTTTAATTGCGCATTTTTATTGAATAGTTTGTCTTAAAAATATTCTTGTTTTAGTTAACAATCCGGTTTAAAACTGAACACTATGTGTTTAATATGTGAAATATACTTATCAATAACCGTAATAGCTATTGTAGATTTCCGCCCTATTATTATATCAACAAATTACGTCATCATTTATTTTATTTCTCATCACTGATTACGTTTATAAAGTTTACGTGTAACAGAATAATTTTATCAAGCCTATGCATTGGTACGAGTACTGCTCAATTACATACGATGATACGGTAGTTACATAACTGAAAATAGAACACCTAAACTAAATACATTCTATTACTCTTTACATTATCAACTTGGCAAGCGGCACTAAGTTGATAAAGCTCTACGAAACAACTTTAAATTATGGAAAAAACGTCACAGTCATAAGCTCGAAAAATATATAGCACGGGAACGAGGTAACACGACGAAAACAATGGTAGAGATGGTTAACTTTTAAATGTGAAGGAGCGTCTTAAATTTATTGGCGTTTCGTTTCGGGAATGTTTTTGTGAGGTTGATAGAATGTTGTTTGGTGTTCGGTGCAGTAGGCAGGCGGGTGTGGTAGTTCGCGCCGACCAGCCTGCGATGTTCCCTCCTTGTGGTGGCTCTCTACACTAGCGCGCCGACAAGTGACATATTTTGTATTGGGGTAAAGCAGCCGGCGCTTTCGGGCCGCGCACACGTTCCGTTAGCTTCTCTATTTTAAAAACGACTTGCTTGACTATATCCGGGAAGGGACCAACCGCATTACCGCGCGTCGCCTATTCTACACCACTGCCACTCATTTTCGATGCAGTCGACCTGCGTACGCGTCGCTGGTCGCTTCGCGCGCACGCGCGTTCATTCTCATGCACCTTTTAAGTTTTAATATTTGTTAAATATTTTTTTAAAACAAAAACAGAAAAAAAAAAATTGTTGAATGAACTCATTCTAAAATAAGTGGCTTTTGTTTACACGGAGGATGGATAGTACGCAGAGGTGATATTAGTGGTGCACGTTGAGATATTTTTGTTAACATGAGCGGGAGGGAAGGCGGAAATGCAGTTCCGTCTTCAAGTAAGTACACATTTAGTTTTTTTTTATCCCTGTTTATATATATATATATTTCCTGATATGTTTGTGTATGTTGAATCGCACGTGGTTGGGTGTGCGTACAATCGACTTACGTCTAAAGCTGTTCTTTGCACTGGAACTTGTCATGGCCCTTATCGAGCGGATGTGTGACACGCATCGCCTGGAAGGGCAATCATAGAAATTGTTTACAACATCATTGAAATAATTTGAATTGAGGTTAATAGTCTCGTTTCATTAATGTCGCACATATGCGTGCCATGTTTACTTGGTATCATATTCATCAACAACATTCAACTAATTATAAATGATTACTTCGTAATTGGATGACGTTTTCTAGTAGTATTGTTTTACATAAAAAAAATATTTAGTATGTGTCACGTATTTTTTCCGTTTTTTATACCGTTCATAGATAATGATATAAGACAAATTTATTATAATTAGCTGTATGTTTTGATTTGCGTTTATTTATAAAGATGATTAAAATAAATCTTTTATAAAAGCATGTTCATATGTGTTATTTTTTAATAAATATAAGTTATTAGAATACAGAAGCGCTTACCTCGAAAAGGTTCGTTCAATTTTACAGATACCTACACACAGCGTAGTATTGTATTTGTACTACACGAAGCGTATGATTCCGTAAAGTTATCGTTGCTTCAAACGTTGTATGCAATCAAATTATAATGGTAAAACTCGATCGTAACACTATTGTGAGAGGGTTCATATCCAAACGTCTGTTTTTCTATCAATTTGTGTGAGTTACAGAAGTTAGTGTGCGTTTAAGCCGGCTGCATTTTCGAAGGATTGTAATCTTCATTCCCCACCACTCTTTAACTACGTGTTTTTGTCGTTGACATACCAAAGCGGTAGTGATGGAACTTGCTCGATGTTTACGTGATAACAAAAATAAATTATGTAATGTTTATTCGTAAAAAAAAACAATATCAAATTATTCCTTATCATGTTACGTGAACCATCCCAGAATTCAATGAAAAGTGAAAAACATATCGCATAAAATAACACTATTTGTAATCATCACATCAGAAATACCTTAACCACGAGTGATATTTCCGATAGAAATTGTTATTCATAGAGAGTTGCTGAAGAACTACCTACCTATTTGGAATTTTTAGAAAGTCGATGTTAAGTAACGTTACGTCCCTACGGCAGGGTCCGAGTTCGTAACTAGTCAATTAAGTCTGAATGGTGGTACATTCAACCGTCTCTTTCACTCCTAGCCAGAGATCCCGAGCTACAAGCGCCACTTGACGATGATTCATGTTTAAATTCCATACCTGCGATTGATAACAGCAAAAAGTAGTGAATGGCACAACGTTTAAAGATATTTTATTTTCTTCCCGTTCGCACGCATTTCAAAGGAAACACGCCTGTGCCTTGTTTATTGAATAAACATTCGTATTTAGAAGTTTTGTTTTGCACACATCGATAATTTAAATGCACACATATCAATTTATTTGTAATGATCACGTCGTTTATAATTTGGTTTTATACTCTTTGTCTTTTCTTTTTTTATGTTATAGTAAAAAACGGGCATGAAGTTCCCCCGATATTTTCTCTGGCGCCCATGGATCTCTTTAATAAATACTTTTACCATTCCATATGGGTTAAGAGTTTTGTCTGAAATCTTACCTGGATGCCAATTATCATCTAAGAACTGATTTGAAATACCTCACATAAACAAAGCTGATAAACTATACTCTTCACATTCGATTTCAAAAGCACGAACACTAATAGTTGAGTACACACACTAATAGTAAGCTAATAAGTTTATTACAGAAATAAGCGATGACCATAGTCTATTTTTTCATTAAATAAAGTTGAAAAAAATATATAAATCTAATATGAAATTATTCATTCAAGTCAGTGAATAGTTTGAAGTAGCAATAATTTTGCTACTTCAAACTATTCACTGACCAGAGTTATCAGTACCTAACTGGTGGCAGAGATAAAACTCAGCTGGAAGCTTTACTATAACTAGTAATTACACTGCATAAACCGAGTATCGACGATAACTTTATGATGAAACCACTGTTTAGCAAAAGGGCTTGCTTCTTTGTCATATTGATTTTTTTATAGAACATTGAGGATAAAACCCAGTAATGAATATAGTTTATCCTTCAACCTTAAATCATAATTGGCGTAGGTATAATAGTGTGAAAGAGTTGCTAATATTTTTTATTTAAACAGTTTAAGTCCAACTTCTTCGCTTCTCTTCTGTGATTTAGCCCAAAAAATGTTGGAGTGCTACCTGAGAGACTATGTTATGACTATCTACTACTACTACCACCTACTGTCACACAGTCATAACTGTACGGTTATTTGTAAGTAACCTTAAATGAAAAAGGAATAGTCTTCCGCCATATTTTCTAACATATATAAAGTCTATCCAATCACATCATATTGGGAAACCTATGGATCTTCCTTTAATTCAAAAAGAATATTGGCTTTGAATATCTTTTTTTAGAGCTATGTATATTGGTGAAATATTATGTATCATTTATTCTATTAAGAGTTAATAAGTTACTGAAAAACTTTATCAAAATACGTATAACTTCTATTGCATTTTGGCATTATTAGCATCTATATATAACCCGCAAAACTTATTTCGTCATATTAGTATGCATTTCATAACCGTAAAGTACATAAATATTGGATCGTTCTTAACATTAATATTTATAATATGCGAGTATTCCTATCTATACCTATAGATTATTAATAATCTAAAAAAAAATATATTATGTCTGAACAGGAAACTTATCACGGATTTTAGGGAATTCCAAACCTTTTCTTTTACATTGAAGAGTAGTTAATACAGGAAACTATCAAATTATATTTTATCAATAGTTTTTACAAGGTAAAACTACGTATTGGTTACAATAATTTTAGGCACTGAGGCATTAAATATGAAGCAGTACGTCATAAAATCTATTACACAATTTATTGCATGTTAAAGGAACAGCTGTCCAAAATGACCCTTTCTAAAAAGTGACTTTGTAGATAATATTCATCACGAAAAGGTGCCTCAGTAACCTACATAATCATCAAATTAAAATGAGTTTTAAAAAATTTAAGACCCTCCGTAGATTAGCAGATGTTCGTTTTTAATTCAAAAATTGATCGACTTTATTTACAAGGTATACCCATTTTAATTGCTTATCAAATGTTATTAGGCTAATTAACGTCGTTATTTCACTGTTACCTATCCATCATTGTACCTAATTAAGGAATTTGTTTTAATTTTACTGCCTATAAAACTATGAATACAACTCTGTGCTTATTGACTTGTAAATAGGTCAATGCACCTTTCCCCGCTATCAACATAATTCAAAACGCAATGTCTAACTAGTAGTCTTGTATAAAATACTATCACGGCTTATAACAATAGCCATAATTATTATAATGTTACGCGTTAACGGAGTGTGCACCTACAGTTAAACGGTTGACGTAAAATATGCGTAGTATTTCCCCTTCCTGCTTTTAAAATAAGTCAAGCTTAAATTAACTCGAGTTTTAAAATAGTTAAGTAATCGCCGAAGGAACTAAATAGAGCAAGAATGTCACGATCTGTTTTGGGTTTGATAATGCCGGGGAATATTTCAGTCGCGCTGTTTATTTAGTAACCTCTTTAAACATACCTTAGTGTGTATTTTTAAAGTCGACGCAGGGCTCACTAGGCGGGAGCTCCCTGCCGAACAACTGCGCATCGTATGCAGAGCGTCTGAAAATGAATCTAGAGAAATATTTTATTAACAAACATCGTAGAGCTCGGGCTAATGGAATGCAATCAAAAGTTAAGCATGCGTATGAAGTTTGAAATTCCAAAGTGTATGTTGACGGGTAGTGTTGGAAGGTGGAACAGCTCGGCGCGGTGCTGCGGGCGCGGCGGGCGGCGGGCGGGCGTCGGCTCACGCGCGCCATGCTGAGTAAACAGAACAGATACACGACTCGGATGCGTCTGCGCTACTGGCGTGCACTTGCCCTATCCACACGATGCTCAGTAACAATATATTTCTATTACGAACTGGAAATTAAAAACTGATAAAAAAAATACTGTAAAATCTTTTACAGTATTTTCGTTTTTTTTTTTATATTTGATTAAAGAAAACAAAAAAAAAACAACTCAAACAGACGCAGAATGATATAAATAACTTGTTTTTATTTTGTTTATTGATAATTCTTAACAACGAATCATAACTTCAAATTAAAGACAAATATTTGTTTATATTCCTTAATATATATTTTCAAACTACATTTTAAATATCCATGTTCAATTAGTTCTAATAGAACTCTCAGAATTTATCAAGTCATAGGTGTATCGCTAAACATTTTATCTCTACATTCCGGGTGTTAATCAAAAAGGTTTCTTCGGGAAACACGTGTAAATATTCCGAGCTAAAGCCCCAGTTCCTTTTATGGGGAAAAGCCCGTGGCTATTCATTTTGGAACGCGTTGTCCAAACATTTCTTCTCCCAGTTCATTATGTTAACACGATAGTAGTGGTAGTGGCTGTTGTTTGAACGTACATTTCATTCAGGCCAAAATTGTACAAAACACGCTCTTGTTGCTCCATACGAGTATCAATGAATTACGTAGGTTCGCGGCTCATTTTAAATTGGTTAATTAAATATACACCTATTATATCACCTTAGGCAAGTATGAATGTAATATTTTAAATTAATCTCAATCATCATTTGCCTGGTAGTCGTAATTCGATCTTAGGGAAAATGACATGATGAAAACTTGAATGAAAACCTCGTCCATAAAAAAAAGAAAATCGATTGACAAACGAAGAATAAAAGGACACTGAACTGTTTTATCTGTGCCTATTTATATACAGATTTCCTATATTTAGTTTTTTTAGAAGGTCGCATGTATAAAACGAAAATGTGCGTAGGTAATACCTAAAAACATCTGAAGTAACATAAACAGACTATGAAAAATTCCACTATCTCATTAAGGACATTCTCAAAGTGGGTTAAGGGGCGTAGAAAAGTACGGTAAAGACGAGCTAGCGGAAAAGAAATCCTTTACAGCGTTATTATACCCTTGGCATAATTTAATGCACTCAACAAACATTTTCTAGATGCGGTTTTATTTAAATCACATTTAAATAACGACAACATTGTACTGATTTTTTAAACCTAAACGCAAAAAGAGATGTGCATGTTTCTGTCTAAGGCTTTATAGCTCCTAAACAGATGAGCTGAATTTGATACAGATTTTCTGTTTGAAAGGTGACCTGATTGAGAATTCTTAAGGATGCTCAAGAAGACCATCATCATTGAAGATCATCTCTCACTTGTATATGATTTCTTTAATTTTTAATCTAAGTTTTTTTTTCACCTACATATTTTGTTTGTGTCGTCGTACTTCACTTAAAATTTGGTTACTTTTTAATATGCTTAACTTAGTAGAATGCAATAGGAATTTGGTGATTTTAAATAACGATAAAACCAGATAACATTGTCGGTGAATGTAGCTATTCAATACTAAAGTATTATAAAAAGAATTCGGTACCTAAACCAACAGCACATTTTCATGTAAATTTTTTGAGAATTAGTATCTGCCCAGTTGGCTCGTTCTTTCCAAACTTTACACATTAGCTAGCTTATATCGCGTACATGGTTTTAAATTGCTGGTGTCATGTGTCACAATTTTCGTAAATTCGATATAAATAAAATGCATTTTGTTATTTATTGTGCAGGCAAAATAAAATAATTTCTATACATAAATTTACATGATGCACTCGTGTTATTGTCTACTTTAAATAGTACAATAATAATCATCACAACGTATTATTTGACAATAATTACTTGTAATAGTAAATTCGTTCCACAATTACGTTCTGAATAATACTATAAAACAAATCATTGATCAATCAACATGAGTCGGTATTAGAACATAATAACAAAGAACTCAAAGCATGTTATGGTTAAAAATGGCACAGGAAATGCTATGACGCATGAATAAACTGTGAAGAAAAGAAAGCTTCTATGATTACGGTTTAGAATGAATACCACAACCGAGAATTGGTTTACAGCCGACAATAAAATTCTAAAGAATTTTCATGTGAAAGGTATTTCAAAAATGCATACAATTATGATGACACACCTCTGAAACTCGGAATGAATATTTACGTCTTCTCATTAATGCGGTATAGGGAATAATAAATATTGAATATCGGATATAATAAGCTGGGTATAGCGACGACAGAGAAGCGATGCGCGCGTTGGTCCGATTAGGCTGAGAGCTTGTGCCCGCAAAGCTTACGTCATTTCCTTAAACATCGCAGTATGAAAATACTTAGACTCAATATAAAACAATTAAATATTAAACTTAAATAACATATAATTGAAAAGTTTAATGTGATACGTATAAAAACTATGTTTAAAAATAAATCATTCATAAGCTCATATTATAATTAATCTTTCATTATGATGTGTAAAGAATTTATAGTGAATACATGTAAAACATCGAATTTAAACGTTATGAGGTTTTGATTACTTTGTTTTAAGGAAAAAATACTAAATTATATAGTTCATTACTATTGAAAATTGTCTCAACATTGTGTATAATGCGTGCATATAATTTTGTACACTTTTAAATAATTATAGTACTTACTTATATTTATGTACCAATAACGAATAAGATTTATATCAAGATCAATGTTAGGATTGTAGACCTTATTTTAATTTAATACGTTAGAAAGCTTTACCAGTTTTTTCCTCGTGTTTGTTAAAGAAAGTACCAAAAATTCTTATCATGTGTATATCAACTTTAAAAGACGTGAGCCTATCGGTCGCCAGCTCTCCCTACAGAGTACTCGGAGCGAGCGCGGCGGTCGGCGGCAAGGCAAGGTGCAGTGTTACGGCAATGAATGAAGAGGTACCAGAAACGCAACCTAAATACCGCACATTCTTCGAGTCCCCGCCGTCGCCACGTGTGCCCGCCGCTTTTACCTACCGCCGTTGCAACCCGAAATAATATGCCTCTGTTACATACCAACATATTATATTATATTGTATCGAATTAGCGGACTTACCGATATATGCTTTGAGCTTTACTGATTTAGTTATATCTTTAATTAGTTTATACGTTCTGTTTTAGTTTATTTGCATTATTTATGTAAGACAGTTATGAGAGATTAGATGGTTTATTTTAAGGGAATAAACTGATTCTATAATACTTGTCATAACTATTTGTCATTAAAAAATGACAAATATGTATGATGTTATCCGTATCTACTCGTAAGATCATAGTTATGTTGTTGATTCAATCGGAAATTGCCGCGTTTTTAAATATATCCATACCACCTTTCAGGACATTGTAGCTTACTTAGTCATATAAGATGACAGCTAAAAACAAGCCAAATCGATAATATTAATTCAAAAGGACTTCTATTTTACACACCGGATATGACTCATTTCTATGACTAACTTACTCGGAAAGGTTTGTTATTCATTGAATAATTACCAATTTAACGAATTATTTTAAGAAGTCGATTTTTTTAAATTCATGAATTTGAAGGATCTGTTAATGTAATAATTCCTTTAAAATGAGGTCTTCAACCTTAACAACTATACGATATCTACACATAAAAAGAAGACTTCATTCTTTCATTCGGTTCCCACGTTATTTTTTGTGAAGGAGCCGATAAGGGGAATAGAATACCCTTTCTTGGTCCTGTAAACGATCGTGGGCCCTTATTTATTGCTAATAGATTTCCGAACGGTAAAATGCTTGAGTATGTATGCATTTAAAAAGAGGGGACGATCCACTTAATGCAATCTCACAACTAGTCGATTACATTACATTTTAAAATTCAATTAGAGAAAGTTTCAATAAATTGTTGTTCGTTCGTTCATGTGTCTTCAAATTAAATTAAAATTAAACGGGAACGCAATGAAATGTGAGTCCTAAAATAGTATCAGTAATTATATTATTTTAAAATACACGTCATTAAACTAACTACAAAATAAACGCTATACGTAAAGTTATGCGTCAAATGAATCTTAATTGAGTTATATTTCTTCAGTTATTTTACAGAAATATCTATTAAAAGTTAAGAATTGTTAAGTTATTTCATATATGCTTGTTTTGTTTCCCTGGCTCTAATCAATTCATTCATCTATTGAATTTTAAAATGGTTGTTTTCCTGTTAGAAAGGCAGGATAATTAACGTAATTGCTGGTACTCGGTACTTTCCATTTGTCTTCAGTGTGACAAGACACCTGCACGCTTTTACGTCTACAGTTGCAGGTGTCGAGTGCAGTTGGTCACCCGTCAGGTGAACTGCACATTGTATCTTGATTGAGGAGTTATATAAATTGGTTTTATTACAAGGGTGTAATAATATTGATTACTAATAACTGTTTGCAGGTGCGGGCGGAGTGACGGGCGTGACCCGACGCGGGCGATGCAAGTGGTTCAACGTTGCCAAAGGTTGGGGGTTTATTACCCCAGACGATGGTGGCCAAGATGTCTTTGTTCATCAGGTACACATTCTAAATCAAAATAAATACTCCTGATTTAAGATGTATTTTCTCCTTAATATCTTTAATTATGTAAATTAAAACATTTGTTTTAATAATCATAGTTACGGTCTTAAATAAGTAAAAGCTATTTTTTGTACGTCTAATATAATTTTATAAATTCAAGAATTTTATAGTTTAAATTATTAATAACTGATTTATAAATCAAACTGCCATAATTTAACATTTAGTTGCTTAGAAGAGCTTTTAATATGACACACGCCTGGAATCTATTCGTTATAGCGACTAGCGTACGGCGCCTTCCAATAAGTCCTCTCAGAGTAATAATGGAAAAAGTACAAAAAAATATTCAAAGTTCGTCGTCGGCTTGTACGCACTATTGTTGAAAATAATGGGATCGATAACTTTTTGTCAGGTTTAATAGTTAATTCTTTAAGAATGTCGTCAAAGCACAATTTTTTTAACGAGCTTCTTAGTAGTCAGTTATAGTAAAAAATAAATCCATTGAGAAAACATGCTGTCGTATCTAGCGGTTGACCTGATAGTGCGCTTATTTGTTTGTTCGGCTTATCAAGGCCGGATGTTTTTTCTATACTTTTACGCCACCAAATTTGTACTTCGTTCGGCTGCAACAACGCTAGCGGTAAAATTTATATTAGGTCAAGACTACGTTATTGGAAGTTGATAAGGTTGACTTTTTTCTCAAGATAAGTTATTTCATAATTCGTTCCTATATGAAGGGGACATAGGAAAGTTCCTTGGGATAAGAGAACATTTGACTTGGTTATGACTTGTAAGTGTATATTGTGATTGTGCATGCCATCATAGTCAATTGTATTACATCACAATGTGTGTATATTTACGCACAAAATGAAGCGTAATCTCATAAAGCTATAAGCAACTAAATATTAAATGCGTAATTTCAACTCTCGGTTGTGCGTGCGAATAGATGACAATAATTAAGTTACTTATTGAATATATTTTTAATAAGTAGATAGTTTCTAAGGTTTTAAATATTATTTTGATTAATTTAAGTGAAAATAGTTAAAAAATCGTTGTCCAAGTTGTAAATTTTGTACAAAATAAACTGATTCCACTATTAAAAATGTTTATGTCAATGCGAAAGATGTCATTGGATAAAGATATACATATATATGAGAATAAACCTCACAATATCGTAAGCTAAGATCACCATCTTGGTTCAAACGTTTACATTACGATTACGGAAATGCATTTCCTACGTGTAATGCACAATTACTACTACTACTAACAAATACTACAAAATGATGCTGTATTTTATGAAATTTCAGAGCGTCATACAAATGCCAGGCTTTCGCTCACTGGGAGACGAGGAAGAAGTGGAATTCGAATGCAAGGAGTCTGACAAGGGGCTTGAGGCAACACGCGTGTCCGGACCATCTTCTGTTGACTGCCAGGGGTCACACCGTCGACCCTTGTCCAAGAAGCGGTTCAGGAAAATACGGTAAATATATAATCTGAAAAAAAAACCTTTCTTCGTTTATCAAAATACAAAGAAATAATTCAACAATGCTTTGATATCTCACGTTGGCCAAATGCGATGTGGATATTGGGTATACTTGAGAACAGATCATATGCAGGATTCCTTACAGTATATACACATAAATTATGTTATGAAACTTACAGAATCGCAACAGATATCTAAATTCGTTACATAGACGTTACTTCGAAAAATCAAGAAATGAATTTTCGAAGTAACGTCTGATATTTTCGCGTGGTCTGCGGTTACACAGGTCTTCAAATACATTTCGAAAGTGGTAAAACCTTTTGTGGTTCGGCTCCCGAAGCATCCATCACACCTATTCCTGCCTAATAACAGCAGTATTAAGCGCTGCTGTGTTTTGGTCTAAAGGATGTGGCAAGGGAGATATGCTTATCCGAGGCGTTTCAACTTAGCACTCAGGAGTAGCAAAGCATCTGTAGCCAACCTTAGGTACGGTTCTGATCTAACCTAGATAAGAGATGTGCATGGGCGCAAGAACCACTTACCATAAGGTGCATGGCATGTTCGTTTGCTTCTTTAATATTATAAAAAAATGACAAAAACATCATGAAGTGACATAATGACAAAAATACAAACATAAGTATTGCAATACCATGATATGAACATAATACCAAGTATAAGCTCTCGTAGAGACACATTGAGTGTTTTTTACGGAAACGTCATTCATCGCCTATCCTGTATTTTCGATAACAGTCTGTTAGGTAAAAAATATACCCACAGGATCCGAAGTAGAAAACAAAATTTTAGTCCTGTTAATTAACATGGGGTTCATTAAAAACACGATACTAAATATTCTTTACAAGACAGAACGTGTTCCTATCTATACTTATATATTTTTTACTTAGTTACCTTTTACTTATATTAGTACTTATACTTGATACTTAGTATATAATAAAGCAAAAAAGTTTGTTTGTTTGGTGGAACGCACTAATCTCAGTAACTATTGGTTCGAATTGAAAAAAATATTGTTATGTTGAAAAGTCTATTTATTAAGGAAGGCTTTAGGCTATAAGTAATGATACAAGTCTCTACGTGTTGTTCTTATATTAAAGATAGAGTATTAGAAGAGATATGGAGAAAACGCAAACATATTATTTTAAACAATGGCAATTAAAGTGCAATTAGTAAAAGTGTATTATTTAAATTTTGGACACTGGTCCAACCCTGTGACCTCTGCAGAAACTTTAAAGGTACGATGCTACAAAAAGTTTTATAAGTTTTTCAACATATATTTATAGGTCAATTACAAAAAGATTGTGTCAAAACAACTTTCATTTAAAAAAGAATATGTCAAAAACAAGTCTCTTTTTCAGCTGCTACAATTGTGGCGAGTTCGCTAACCACATAGCCGCCAAGTGCAGCATCGGGCCGCAACCAAAGAGATGCCACAACTGCAAGAGCGAGGACCACCTGATCGCTGATTGCCCTATAAAGGTAAAATTACATATTCATACACCGTCCCGCACGAACGCTTTCACAGCAGGTCACAATACACTTTGCGACTACAAGGTAAATTTCCATTGTGCACTCACAGTTTATTCTGCAGTAATAAAACTTGACATAGACCGTGAAGTTTTTATCATTACGTTGATTTTTGGTGTTAACTACGAGTACTTGTAAGAAATAGCATAAAGGCTGTTACCGACCTAAAGTAAAAAGTTAACCTATTTTAAACCGACCATAAATAGGTACGTTGCTCTTTCTAATCACTAATTTGATGTATTTCATACATTACCTTGGTACATCACTAAAGCCACAATGACAGGAAGAGGTATGATTCAAATCGAATGAATGAGTAAAAAATAAAAATTTCGATGTTTTAGATTGAGAAGAAAAAAGATGAATCACAATCAAAGAGCTCCGGCAGTTCCCAAGGTAGTCAGCAAGGCAGCCCACAGCAATCTTAATGACGTAAGAGTGTATCAAGGATCCAGGAGTTACAATATCGGAACCTGGTATAAGACTTCTACAATTCCCAATGGCATTTACTTTTAGCATGCGTATATTTTTAGATATACTGAAGTTATACACGTATTGTTTGAGTACAGCTTCGTAGCAATCTGCAATATTACTTGCATATATCTGTCGCCAGCAGCCAAGCCTGTAGTCGGCCTGACTCGCCAAACTGCATTATCAACTTGGTTGTTAAACGGATTAACGTAAATTAGATTATGGAACAAATCTACCTCATTGTAACAAAGATACGACATACATTTTAATTATGGAATTATGTACAAGACTGAGTACAAATCCGTTAGGTACAAACTAATATTACTCATAGATTTTTATAACCTAAGTTTGCAAACGTAACTTAAGTACAAATTTTATGTGTTCGAGTGTCGGTACCTTTTTTATTTTTACATTTTACTGTATACCCAAAGTTAGTGTGTGTTTACGATTATATTATTATAATAATTTTGTTGCTATAATATATTATGACCAATTTATGTTATTTTAGCATGTAATGACTGTAGGTTAGATATATTGACTGGCTATGAACAAAAGTATCGGACGCAAAGTTTCCTCAGATTTGTAGCTGATGAATAAATTAAAATAATAAATATGTAATTATTGTAAGCGCTACTTTACCTGAAGACAAAATATCACAAATAACGGGTATTTACACAAGTTACTAATTATTATATTTTAAACTCATTAGTCAAGAAGTTTTACCTTATACTGTTCTTGATAATTTTATCATGCCTAAATATTTAACTAGTACCAATATTATGGAAAAGTTGAATCGAAGTTAATGTGCCAAAGTAAAATTTGAATTTAGTTGCAATAATATTATTATTTAAATTAGAATTTATACAGTAGCGTCAATTAAGGTTATTTTTACGTACTTGCCTTTTTCGAATTTAAGCAATAACGACTAAACAAAATATCATCGACATCGATTAAAATAAAACGTTTCGATGGAAGACCTCAGTTGTAAAAAACGTGATATATCAAAATCCAAGTACACTTGCGTATACCGCTGGAATAAAATACCTACTGGTATCGATTTACAATATGTTCACCAATTTATTAAGCAAGTAAATGATTTAACCGTAAAGTTTCTCTCTACTGAAACTGAGTCTGACACGAACAATAATATTAATATACAAAGTGGCAACTAAAGTTTAATAGGTTTATTTTTCCGCTGTCCCAGATCTGATAAAAAGGGAATAAAAGAAATATAGAAGATTGAATGTATTTTAAAAGCATCTACCTATTATTACTAATTTTTCTCTGATTCAGATTTTTACTATTTTTTTATAGTATGGAAGTAGCAAACGAGCATGCAGCCCACCTGATGGTAAGTGGCTACTGCCGCTCATGGACATCTGTAATCTTCCTGGGTAAGATCAATGTCTCACCTAAGGTTAGCCACAGATGCATTGCTACCCCTAAGGACTACGATGGAATGCCTCAGAATACTATGTCTCCCTTATCACACCCGTCAGTCCAGAACACAACAACGCATAACACTGCTGTTATTAGGCAGAAATAATAATAATTTACATACTTACACTCCTATATAAAGAGCATGTAAAGCTTTATACACAATTAACTAGGATAAAACAGAAAACAGCACTTTACCATTTGAAATGTCAATATTTTCGATTATGTTTGCTCAATAGCCTAATTATTATTGTAAGATTGATGATTTTATTTGTATCCTAGGTACTTAATATAACCCGTGGTCATTTCATCTTTTAAAAATGACGTAATAACTAATAATATACTATTACTATTTCAAAGCCAAATGAAAGCTACAGTATATATTAATTTTAAATGTACTGATATTATCAGTATCTATGCATAATACTTTTCAAAAGTCCATATTCGATCACCGCTTCAGAAAGTTTATTTACTGTAAGAATATTGTCGTAACATATTGTTTTCTTGCAATTGCATTTAACGAACCAAATATGTTAACTAATATGTTTATTAGTGTTTAAAATAATTACAATCTGGATTTGTGTCCTTACTGTTAACATCAGTGGTATCAGTCGATTCTTGCGAAGCACAGAGTTCCAATTCAAGGTATCCCGGATTTCCAAAGCCAAATTCATATTAAATATAAATTTAGCTACTGAAGTAAAGCAGTAACGCTTCCTTAGATAGTATTCAATATAGCACACTGTTTTTAGGATACCATAGCTGTATTTAATAGTTAAAATTTTATTTGTTAGTTCATTCCTCTGACTTACCGTACATAACATAATACATCATAACCTTTATACTTGTACGTGTAGCAAGGGAAATGTGGCTCGTTATATAATACATTATATAAAATTACAAACCAATTTTCAAGTTCATGGTTGATATGTGCGTCGGAGCGCGTTAGGAGAGCTAAGGAGAGACATGTGAGGTGCCGCCCTTATCAATAACCGCTTATCAATTCCTAGAAGAATGATGTTGTTAATGATATTATAACTATTTTTAATACTGATAACTAAATCAATAACAACTTCACTGGAATATTTTTCGTATTATTTGAGGATATTATATGTTTTAACATGTTGTTTTTAAGCTTTTTCGACATTCTGCCGTTGCTGGTTATGATTAAAACTGGTAACAACCGAGAGCGCAGTAATAAAGAAATAACTTGACTAATTTAGATGATTTTTACAAAAATGAGTTACACTATGGTGCATTAATATTTCCTGTTTTGATAAATGCGATGGAGAGTGCAATGCGTAAAGCCGGGATTGCATATTTAATTGTTTCACGGTTAGTGATTTTTTAAAATTTCTATACACGGTAAAATTCGCGTTCCTTCAATCACTTTTTTTACCATGGAATGAAAAAAATATATTTGCTCTATTTTTTTTTAAATAACATTTCCTCTTATTATGTTGCGATAGCGGGTGGCCTAAATCAATTAATGTTGCATCTTATCAGTTGTCCACATCACTGGTATATATATATATCACATCCACATCTATTAAAGCCTGGTAAAATTATAATTCAGTAGTCGAAAAAAGTCAACTTTGTGGAATTCATTGCGTTTCTTTTTTTAATTAGTTTATCAGATTGCAGTATCGCAAATCCAAATTCATCCACCCAGATCAATACACTACCTCACTTTGTATACATATATGATAGTATCACATACGAAATAAATTCACATGTCCAATGTTCAACATAATCTAAGACAAAATATCATATAAAAATACAGTTGCAGTAATCATCTTTATCTTGTGTTTTAAAATTAAGATTGACATTTTGATAAATAAGTATTAATGCATAATTACTTCACAATTATAAATGAATAGCGATAACCCATCGATTTCTTATAAGTTTTTAAGAATGATTAATTTAAGGATTTTATATTGTTAAAAATATTTTTAATTTAAGGACAATGCCATGAGTTACAAGTACAATCACAATTTTGTTGTAGTTAATAATATTGAACCCTTTTCCATAATTTGACACTATCAGGTATCATATAAAAAGTGAATTTACTTACGTAACTTTGCTTTACCTATTAGGAATACTTTTTCATAAAAGTTAAAAAAAAACCAGCTTCATTATCCTGCAATTATTATATTACAAATACAGTTATACTTCCTAGTTTTTGAAAATTCAATAAGTTTATGGGTCAAATTATGGAAAGTGCCTGCAATATTATATTCAAACAAGACACTGTCAAATGAGGTATTACAAATACGGGTTTCTTAGTTTTATATTTTACGGGAATAATGTAGCTTTTAAGGATTTAAAGACTATTTGAAATCATCTACCTCATAATTTAATAAAGTTAAATAGAGTTTATTGATAAGTTAATATTATGAACATATACAAAGTCTAGCGATTATATTTTGCATTCTATCTTTGCTGATTGCCGAGTAAGTAAAGGTTTTGTATTTCTTATGTTTAGAGTTTAAATTTTGTTTTCTTTTTTTATTTTTCAAAGAAAAATATAGTACAAAATAAAGCGTGTTTTTTATTTCACTACCCTTCCCCACAATAAATATAAACTAGATTTTATTTATATTTGTATTGTATTATACACACACTAACAGGATTTTTATATACACACTAACAGGTGGTAGAACCTGTGTAGTTCGACCGGAACGGTACTAGAGTGAAGCAGTTCTTACGTTTCGATGGAAGGGTATGATTGCCGGTTTACTTTTATATGAGGCAAACATCTTAGTCCTCGAGAGTAGCAACGCATCTGTGATTGACTTCAGATAGAGCCCCTGGTTCGTATAAGTTTCTTACAGATGTCCATAGGTGGCCGTGGCTACTTACCACCAGGTGGACTGCATGCTCGTTTGCTACTCAAATGCGATAAAAATATCATAATCTTAACTATAACAATAACGAAATTCGAAGTCATGTATATATGTATTGTTGAACTTATAAATCTTACCACAAAAATGAGTAAAGGTCGTAAAACCAGTGTATTTCGACCGAGGAAGTACCACCGCCACACCTGTTTCTAGCGTCAAGCAGTTCTTACGTTTAGATTGTGGTTGCCGGCTCACTTGTATATGAGGCGACCATCTTAGTCCTCAGAAGTAGCAATGCATCTGTGATTGACTTCAGATAGGATCCTATTCTATATAAAGATGCTTACAGATGTCCATGGACATTAGTAACCACTTTCCATGAGGTGGAATGCATGCTTATTTGCTACTAGTCTGATAAAAAAATGATACTCTGATGGAATTAATATTTGTATACATTTATCTCACTTTGATATGAGTGAAGATTTAGACTAAATTTCTAGTAGCCATAAATTCCCCATATATGTATTTAGATGAGTAGTTTTGATACTTACTTTGTAATGATAATAAACGAAGGTGGTAGAACTCGTTGTGGTTGGACTCCGGAAGCACCACCGTCACACCTATTTTTGCCTGATAACAGCAGTGTTATGCGCTGCTGTGTTCTGGTTCGAGGGGTGTGGTAAGGGGAAACATACTTTTCCGAGGCATTCCATCTTAGTCCTCAGGGGTAGCAACGCATCTGTGGCTAACTTTAGGTGAAACTTTGATCTTACCTAGGGTTGATCACAGATGTCCATGGGCGGCAGTAGCCACTTACCATCAGGTG
>MOOZ01000222.1:558200-572268 GCA_002930495.1 Cecropterus lyciades | reverse complement strand
GGTGCTGGAAACATGTATTTAAAATGAATAAAATGGAGATTATTAAAGGTATAAAATTTCGGTTAATGTATATAATTTCGGTGTCACGTTACATTTCTTTTAAAGGCGGATCTTGGAGAAACACTGCTTAGTTGCCTCGCATATCTCAGGTTGAAAAGCAATCATAAGCAAAAAGGCGTTTCAATTTAATCATTGAAAAAAAGGTAGGTTTCTATTTAAGCTTGAGCTAATGATCAGCTGCTTGTTTTGGTTGATTTTAAAACTGTCTCTTTACAAAAAATCTTGATATAATATCACGTACCACAGCAGTTATTGTGATCATTTCTGTCAATACTTTTATTATCGTTTTATAACTTATATCATTAGTTTAAAGCTGTTTTGTAATGTAACGTTGTTTGAAATTAAAATATATACTGCTTACGGAAACATAAGGCGTACCTACTTAGTCTTCATGGGGAACTAAACAATACTTGGGACAGCTGCCAGTAGGCGGGATTGCCCACTTAACATCGGGCACTATTTTGCTATTTCCTTCAACATTTTTCAATTAAGGTGAAAGCACCTAATTCCGAGATATTCTGCAATTGGCACCGAATTCCGAGGTTTTGAGAAAAACGGTTTTAACAATTTACTAGTACTTTATTTCATTGAATCATATTAAATTTTTGGATAATTTATTACTCCGGAGTCATCTTAATAGAAAATAATGGCTTAGTTTCCTATTACCAGCTTCATACATTTTGGGCCTTGTTCACGTCGATATCGAGATATTCAAAAATTCATAGTGATTTTCTCGTTATTTTTGCATGTGTAGGTTATTTTTTGTAATCGATCATACTAAATATTTTAGTGGTTTTCAGAAATATACCTTCGCTTAAGGAATTGCAATTTCATAGAATTTTCTGATGTTTGTTTTAATTTTATAAGCGGTTTTTTTGATTTTTGATTACTGCATTTCTTCCTTTGAATTTATTAAGTTTAAAACTCTATTCATATTTACAGCTTTTTGTGAGTCCTGCATATTCTAATAATACTTATTGAAGATGATCTACTTGTGTACTTTTACCCGCGACGGAACGGAGACGGTATATGCGTTTGGCGTGAGAGGATGTTTGTGCAAACCAATGTTGCCATTTATCTCTTAAACGACTAGTCCAATTTTGATGCGGTTTTTAGTGATGGGTTCTGGTTTGATTGGTGCATGTTTGTGTATATGTTCCACCAGGGGGCACTATAGTAAGCATTTGTTTGTGTAAATCCTTCCAGTGTTTCAAGTGACGGGTTCGAGGGTTCGAGTTTTTATAATTACATTTTAACCGTTGTGGATTTTTCAAAATTTCAATTGCTTTATTTAATTATTGCTTTTTATATTAAATTGTTCTATACGATGAATAACAAGAGAAACTTAAGTTCGTATAGAGATAGGTGATATACATATGTGCAAGCGTCGTATATAATCATGTACACATATCAATTAGACATTATTTTGCTTTAATAAATTTATAAAGCTTTTTTATACTCAGAATAACCCAATAATTTCATGGTAAAAGATTTGATAATCCTAATCTAATTATCCAATACTGAATGATTGGGTTACTTTATCAAAAGCAAATGTATCCTTTATGTTTTTTTCAGTTTTGTTGATAATACCGCGGAAATAGGTGCCTATATCTTAACTTTTTTTGTAAAGTACAAATAATATAGTAAAAATACTAATAATCTCATAGTTACAAAGATCTGCAGTCTTTGCAGAATACATTAGAAGCCTTTACAGTACTGACTGTAGACTGAAAAATAAGTACGTGCGTTGAAGGGTTTCCTCGTGTCTACTTCCGGTAAATTAAACGGCTTAAATTACATTGTTGCAATAACTTGGCAGATAATAATAATTTGTGTGGTAAGGTACTTATCCGCTATTTCTACTTATTCCTCAGATAGAACTTAAATCTTATTTAGAGTTCATTACATGAATGGTAGTGGCACTTATCATCGAGTGAACTGCATTCTCATTTGCTATTTCTGTGTAATAATAAGTAAGAATCTTCTGTCAGATTTTTAAAATTTTTGGACATGCTTGTGCATTATAGTAATAAACATATATTTGGATCATTTGTGTGACTTTTTACAAAGTAGTTATATGCAAATAAACATTTCTCGAAAAATATTTAATGTAATAAAGATAAGTCTACTTGGAATACTGATATTAGCATTCTCCTAGTTAGAAAAAAGTTCTCAAGGGACTTCCATATTTACCTTGAACTGACAATATTTAAGTTAATTTATTTTACTGCAGTTACTTTCCAAACACACGAATGATGAAATACGAGTAATGTTGTATAAATAAGTCAAACGTTAGTGACCGATCGAAACTGGATATTCAACAGAAACCGAATAATAAAATAAATACTTTCATTTTTCATGGGTTTCAGCGAACTTATGATATCATTTTTATACTTGATTCATATCAGAAACAAATAAAAATATACCTTCATTGGCGCATATAAATAAGTACTTTAAGGGAATTTAATCTTTATAAAAACTTATTTAACTTCAATGCACGAGCTAAACACTACTATTAGGTAATATATTATATTATGTATAAGGTATCCAGAGATATACAAAAATGATCGAAAAATAAATGAGCTTAATATCCAAATAGTTTAAGGTACTCAGCAAAATTCAGTAACTACACCAAAGTACAGCGATTTAACAAACGAACCGTTAAAATATTCCCAAATTTACCGGATTTTCTTCAGTAATTAATTGTAACGTAGCACCCGCAGCTGCTGTTTTTCAGGGTATGCTTAAACGTGAAAGGAAAAAAGCAACTGCAGCAAAATTCAGCCACTTTAATTAGAGTATTTCGTTGTACTCTGATGCCGAACTCGCTACATTGACGTAGACCAACCTGCCATTAGTTTATTAATTGGCGTTGGTTACACCGACTTTTAATTGACATCAACGAAGTGGTACAGCGATGTGATTTCTGTCATGTATAGACACAATTAATTGACTGTTGTATTGCTATATTTGTCGATATCGTTTTGGAATCCAATAGTGTTTATTAATATACTTTTGGAATTTATAATACCGTATAGCCTAACGTTTTTGGACGAATACGTTACATTAATAAGATTAAATTACATTACGTAAGTTGTACATAGAGTTACATATTATTATGTTATAAAGAAATTATATTATGTATCTACATAGATGATAATCGTGCAGAAACTAGCACGTGCAATATATTTGATTGTGTTAAGAGGGCCCTAAGCTAACATGACCCAAATCCATTTTAAATTTATACTGGAGCTTCAAATTTCATGAATTAAAATTAATAAGGATTCGCTTGCCGTGTCATAGTCTAGAACGAACTATTAAATCACCCGGTGGGCCACAGTAAGCATCCAACAGTCATGGACCAAAATCGAATGTCTCGGGGAGTCTGCGCGCGCAACTCCCGCCCCTCGCCTCACCATTCCGAACGTCCATTGATGATCTCCTTAATCTCAATACATATTACTAACATTATTTGTATGCATCATTTTCCATGTACACGTGTAGTGTAACGATCGGTTAAGGTCTTTCAGTCAAGGGAGACTTAAATTAACTAATTAGGTAGGTACGTAGGTTTAATATAATGAAGGGAATTATATATCGTGGAGATAAAACATTGGGCGCTGGCCGCCGTATCGTTCGCTAGCTTTGGGCGTCGCTGCGTCTCGTCTCGGCTTTCGGCGGGCGGTCGGTGCGCGGCGGCGACCGGCGACTGTGCGCGACAGCGCCGCCACGCACGCTCGCCTCGCGACCCAGTCCGCTCTGACGTTTATCCGAGCCGCCGGTGTCCTCCTATCGTGCCGCTCGTTTTGCCGTGCCGCCGCATATGAAATTCTGCGCACTTTGGAATATAACGTAGTTATCGGTAGTGTGACTGGGTTGGGTCGTGGTGGATAGCGCGTAGGGAGGTAGGCGAGGCGGTGCGGCTGTGCAGAGGTCGATCGGGAGCCGCGTGCGGTGCGAGCAGCTCGGGCTGCGGCGACTCCGAGCCGAGCGCTCCGAGCCAGCTGGCGGTGTTTACACGCCGCGCCTGCACCCGCGCCGCCCCGTGCGCTTGCTCGCTGCAACACACTCCCCTCATATTCTATTCGGAGCCGTGAATTTTTAACATTTCGAACGAGCAGCGATAGAGGTATATTAATGCTTATTCAACCCGACTCTCCCCAGAGAGCACAGTCGTAGCACATATAAAATCTAGTGTCACGAACGTTCAGAGCATTCGCATCGAAACCGAATTGTCATAGTTCATACGAGTGATTTCACAAAACTTTAACTATGGGTGCAAAAGAAAGCGTGGAGGCTGCTAAATTTTCTGCGCAAAATTGGAACAACTTCGAGGTTCGTAATATCCTTATAATTTGCACATGGAGTGTTTGTATCCCTTTCCTCCTTGTGATGTCTGTTTTGTGGACACTTCAAGCCTTTAAATATTAAGTCTAAATTGGCATTATTTAAAATAAAATAAAAATTATGCACAGTAACAATATGAGTCTTACATTGCATGCTCACACATTCCTTAAATAAACTATTAAATAATTTAATTATAAACCTTGAAGTATTATATCGAAGCATCAAAAAAACGGTTTGACCAAATAGTGAGTTTACTTCGAACACTTTTAACATTAGTTGAGATTTGAATAGAACAATATTGCGTGGTAGATTCGAGATTAAGTTTGTGTTATATATTTCAACCTGTAACTCCGTTTGTCATCATCATTATAAAACTGTAATGAGAATACTTCAATTGTGTTTTTGTATGTAACAATTAGTCACAATATGATGAAACTGACATGTTTTGTGTTTTCAAAGTAAGTGCTCTCAATCCTTTGTAGAGACAAAATATCACGAACTTTACCTCGGAAATCTAGTGTGATTGGACAGTTTAGAGAAGCGACAAACTGGGCTGACCTACATATATCTATAGATTAGTCTATCATGATTGAAGACCCACCAACGAGATCGAAATGCGTCTCTTGAATTTTAATTACTATTTGATAGCATAGACTTAGACGCCCGCCTGAAAATCAATACCTATTAAGTGATAGCAGACAGTTTGATGCTTTATTCTTATATTGTTTTAAAGTAAGATACTTATTTAATATTTTTTACCAATGGTCTTAACGCTGTATTTCTGATACTTAAAATAATTATTCGTCAAATAATGTAATTGTTTACATACAATTGAGAACGCTTGATTGATGACCTGTTAGGAGGCGTGGTCACGCGCTGGTTAACATGTGAGGCTTCTGAGCTATGTCAGAATGTGTATAAGAAAAGCAAACATTTATAGTCCGAACTATTCCACATCCTGGCAGTGTATTGAGGCACATGACTAATAAACAACTTTGTAGTGCCAATATCTGAACAAAATGGCAAATATGCAAACCTATACGTTATTTATGTATATATCGACCTTTACTTATAGATTTTACGTACGTCATATAAGTATAGAGTGTCTTGACGATAAAGTAAGTAAACATTATTAAATGGAAATATGAGACGGGTCACATGTACACAAATGTATATATTACATACCGGTATATAATCAAACTAGCATTGATCATAATTATAGTAAGCGCGTGAATGGAAATTTTGCGTAACGTACGACTTTATGCAGGTGTGAATTAGAAACGATGCTTTTTTAGAATCGATTTAAGAAATATATTTTGATTGCATCAAAATGAATTTGTATTAAGTATTTTAGCCGGGTACCTCCTAATAGTTACGAAATAGAATACGATATTTAAGAAATCATATAGCACATAATAAATTAAGTATTATATGTATATTGATATATTTTCCTATATTCGTTTCCACGCATGTTCACTTCATTTGACATCTACATATTGACACAATCATTTGTTTTCGTTTGGTGTTTTTGATGTATGATTACAATATAAAGAATGATATATTATTCAGAAAGTCTACTTACCACAAAATTTATTTACCACTAAATGTACATCGCGCATATTCAAATTGCGTTTCATAATATTTACTTTATTATGCGGATTATCGGATTTATTAACACGTATTATTAACCATTTAACGAAATTAATTTTTAATTTACTGTGAATGTTGCTTCAGTATAAATCCCCAACGAAACAAATTAACCTGTAGCTGCGGTTTATTACTACTGAAACTTAATTAAAACTTAATGAGTAATATAAAGGAATTTAAACAAAAATAAGGTGTGGTGCGTAGATTTTCAGTACTTGCATGCTTTTTAATAATTTAATTTAGAATATTTAGCTTTAATATGTATAGAAAAATTAACTTCTTGTAACCGGATTTTTTGGATATATATATATAATAATAATTGATCATAAATATATTTTTCGACTATACTGTACTGTATTCACTAAAATATTTATTATATATTTTTTTCTAATACAACAAAATATTACAGATTTGAAATAAATCATTTTGAGATATTACTGTCTCCTGCACTGCCATTTGTCAACCAGATCGATGTTTCTGTGGACTGCTGTATAGGCGCGTCAGGTTTGACGGAGAAGTAATTTAATTTGCCGTGTCGTGGCCATTTCAGCATGGCGTGAAACATCACTACAGACACGGCACGCAGCGCTCACAGAGTCTCAACCGCGGACACTCCCTCTCGCGCTCCGATGGGACCTGGTGACATCACGGGACCGCGGGTAAGAACTTTAAATTGTATAACTAGTGAAGCAGCAAATAGTGTCCTCCCACACTGAGCTTTATACCAAAACTCACCCCTGACATTTGATATCGTGAACACTGCGTGAGCGTTTGCTACTTTTATCTACGCGATAGAAATAACAAACGTTTACGCAGTTTACCTATTGTTAGATAGTGCCACACATGCACAACCAACCAAATAAAATTATAGATAAAGTCTATAAGTACCTCTATATTTTACCTTTTTTTTTAACGACAAGGAATCCTTCAAAACGTACCCGACGCCATGGGAGCAATGTCGGGTTACTTGGGATTTTTACCGCACTAAAAGCCCCCCGGTCGCCGTCCTCAGCGCTGCGTGGATGACTCCGGAGTCATCCGAGAGCGATGCCCATTACGGGCTCTTCCTTGCGAGCATTGGCGCTCACCGTGCCTTCAGATGTACGATGGCATGCGACCACACATGCCGCCGTCCTCCCCGAGGTTGCTTGGCTGGACGGCTCGAGCTCCCTCTCTTGCCGCCCGCAATCCCGGAAGCCCCCTTTTAGTCACCTCTTACGACAGACACGAGATACTGTAGCCCTATTCTGGTCCTGGAACTACAGGGACACCTGTATGTTTACCGAGCCACATACTTTGAAACCGGAGCGCAGATGCGCTTGATACTACTTTTATAAAATAGGAACGGGTGGCATCGCTGCTAACGCAGTTGAGGCATGAATAGTTCTACCACCTTTTAAAGTAATCATAAACAATAAAGCCCACGATTACATTAACGAATTTAAGTCATATGGTATAATAAAGGTTTTATTATCATGTGGTGTGTCGTCCTAAATAGCACCACACCTTCTGTTCCCGTGGATGTCGTAGGAGGCGATTAAGGGACGAAATGCCGGAGATGTGTAGCAGCGTATTACTGTGTAACATCATCACATACTGCAGTTACTAACACACACACAGCGCCAGGCGTTGTGGCTATTGGCAATATCCCCATTAGTGGAAGCCCACGTCCAGCAGCGGACTTCAACAGGCTGATGGATGGATGAACAGATATATCTTTTGGAAATGAATAATTAACTGGAATATATATTCAACTACGCTTCTGTTTGCTGTTTTAAATTAGTAGCAATAAGCCTAAACCAGTATTTATTTAAAATTTTAAAAGAAATTTAAGATAATACCCTGTTTTGCTCGGTTTTATTGTTGAAGTGGACGAGTGGCACATGCATACTTAATTCTATGTTGTCATGATAGGATTAATGAAGTAATACGATGATGTGATTGCGTCTATTATTCATGAATTATGATGAGAACCGCGACCGGCAGTTTACTATTTATAGACGGATTAGTTAACAATAAATTTATTATGTAATTATATGAAACTAATCTCAATTTATGAATGTTCTAATTATGTAGTCATTAAAATATACGCCTATGTATAAAAGAAAGATATTTTGTCGGAATATTATTATATATTTTTTAAAATTCATCACAGGGATGAAGTAGACAGGCTAGCTGATAAAAATCAGTCACCGTCACCTGTAAACTTTTATAACACGTAGGTGTTGCTAATGCATCATCAGTTTAAAAAAGAAACTGTACTATTTTAAGGAGCCTCTTGGAAGTTCATTTCATATCTTACACTTAACTGGCAGAAAAGTATATGAGAACCGAATGATATAGACTGCCATTAGTTCAGTTGATATGCATGATACGGTATTATTCGAGTGGAATGGTCGAATAGTAAACCATTCCATCAACAAATCTCATATGTATTCTTCGTATTCATATGTGATATTCGCTACCCTAAAATATCTATAGTCAGCTGTAAATGGACATCGTAATTTTGATGCAAATTAATATCGATTGTTGCGTCATTACAAATTATTATTGAAATAATTAAAAACGAGACATTTCATATAGCTTTTCTAGGTAATCCTTTGTGTCGAAACAGGATAATTCATTTTTAAACACTCCTGCCTATCTCCAAAATAAATTTAATTTAATTTAACGAATTACCCATAACTATAAATATTTTTCAATGAAAATCAGTACAAGGATCGGAGCTGGGTCTTATTCTGTGGAATATCGACTATGATTGGGTGCTGTGAAAAGCTCCCAGGGACAGCGTTATTTATCACGAGAATGTCACCCTCGTTTAGGCGGCTGCTTTAGGGGAAAATATCAGGATTGCTTTGCTTGGATGATTTCGTGAATGGGAAATCTTGAGAAGGCCATTTCCGAATCTGGGTGGGCCCATGATATTATGTCGACGTTTCTATACGGGCATGGTAGCACGGAACCCTTGTGTGAGCCGATGTCCGAAATCACTGTAACTTTGCTCTTCTGATGTAAGTCTAGCAAATGATAACAAGAAATCAAAAAAATGTCGGTATTGGAAGAGATATATGACTTTGTGTGAGATAGCCTGCTTATAGATGGTGGCTACTTTATCTTGAGATTTAGAAGTGAGACTCTTGCGTCGCTATCTCAAAGTCGTGAGGAGGCGCATCGTTCCTGGGACTATCCGCTCACACACCAAGCAGCAGAGGGGCACGGAGTTGGGCTGCGCCATTAGCTACTGTGGACGTCAAAACTAGCGCATCGTAGCGCCTGCCTAATTATTGTCGAGGCATCCGATCTTCCACCATTGGACAGGTTACAGGACAGTTTAGCAACCTAATTTCCCTCTGACCCTGGTGCTCTCAGGACAATATAAAGTTATCATTGACGGGTAAAGCGGGAGCTGACGCAGGTGCCATCTCTACGACGTTTGTCTCGACTATCCAGCTTAGTACCGAGGAGATATGCCCTTCGTGGAGTGGATGCCTATTTTTCGCTTCCGACAGTGTGGCAATCATGGCAGATGGTGCGATTCTCTTTCGAAGCAATTATGCTTGCGTTGGTACCGGCAAAGAGGATCAGGGAGGATGATGCCTCTTCTTAGCACTTTTATCGTAGACGCACGGGATGCTCGAAAGCTGCTTTTATTGAATGCCACTCTTGGGCTTCTCTTTCAGTTCAATGAGCTCACGCATGGATATTCGGAGAAATCCAACTACTGTTATTAGGGTTCGAGATGTCGTGCCTGTGTTCTGTATGCTCATTTCATGAGGTGATGTCCTTACACCACTTAGAGTAGCTACTACCTTTCGGGACGTGGCTGGAGTTAATAACTACGGCCGAATTGTAATTGTAATTGTAATATAATGCCTACGTTATCTCGTAACCCGGCACCGAACGCCCAGAGGAACAACGCAACTCCGATGTGTCCTTCTTATCCCTACTACTCCTCCGGGCGCTGTTATAAAAAACTGTTTTATGATACACTATTACGTGTCATTCGGACTTGATCCTCATGAGTAGCAATTTCTCTATCACTCGTTTTAGTTATTCACAATCAGGTGTACCGCATAGTCGTTTGTTATTTTATTAACAAAAACCTTCTATATAGACGTACATGGTCGGTAGTGACCACGTACTACAAAGTGAACGCATAATTGCACGAAAAATGTGTTTATGCTATTTCAATGGCATATGGCAAATGATATTATTAACGTAGATATAATTGATATTTTGTCAACAGGCAGCATAGTTCAGTGCGCCGAGTGCGGAACACGCACGATGGGCAACAAGCTCTCGTCGTGCTCCTGCGCGCCCATCATCCGCAAGGCGTACCGCTATGAAGACAGCCCGTGGCAGAATTCCCGACGACGTGACGGACATCTACTGAGGTAAGTCAAAAATATTGATCCTATAGCGGTTAAAATCTACCAAAAGTCCTACCAAAACTCAGTTGACCTACAAGAAATTTAGTGTGACATCAAATCTATTTGTTACCGTCTCAATAACAAAATTCTCACGGCGTTAACTAAATTTCAAATTCCAGGTTCCTTATATTTGGTTAATGTCTGCCTCTGTTTCTGGGACAATATTGGCTAGGATGATTTTATTAATCAGGGCCGTAAGAAAACCGGTTATTACTGGCTTACATAATTTTGGACAATTCACTAGTGACTGGCCATTTACTAATGAATCTTATCGGATTGCCGTCACATAAATATGAAAATTTTACTTTGATGACCATCTTAGTTGACATATATTTGAGGACCATATCGTTCAACATATCGATCTGACACGCAGCGGGTCCCGGGTTCGATCTCCGGCCAGACAGAAATCTGAATGATGAGTTTAGATTTCTGTTCTGGGTGTTTGTGTATTCGTCTTTGTGTGTCCATGGCACCCACGACACAGGAGAAAATCCTAGTGTGGGGCTATGAGTGTAGAAAGCATGAGTGTAGAAAGCGTCTTTGTGTGTCCATGGCACCCACGACACACGAGAAAACTCTAGTGTGGGGCTATGAGTGTAGAAAACGTTTTTTTATATATCGGATTGCATAAACGTTAATTATATCGAGCAACATTGACTATGTAAACCGCTCGTTTTATTTTATTTAATGTTATATGATTATATTAGGTATGAACTAAATCAATTATGAAAAGTTAAATGACATATCGATAAATAGCAGATAATGCTAAAATGAAAAAGATATTTCTGAATAAAAATAATGAAATAAGAGCTCATCAATACTGGGAACCAATAATAAAGATAAATAGTGGAAACTTTCTTGGAACTGCTCCGAGCATGTCTAGTATAGACAAGTTTAATTTATATGGATTGCCATCGATACTATGTAGAAGTTTTGAAATTTTTTGTAGTAATTAATGACAGTAATGTAAAAGGTGTTTGCAATAGATACATAAATAATGGTTCGTTACATTTCAGTTGTGGTAATACCACAGCCATACATTTCACCTTTCAACGGCATTGAAATACTAATTTATCCAAGATTGAAGTATGTATTAAGTCAGCTAAGTTCATAACTTGTATGTAGGGGTATGCAAATATCGTTCGAATCGAATCGAATCGAATATTAATATTCCATTTGAAATTCGAATCGATAATTCGAATTTTCGAATTATTCGTCTAATTCCGAATAATTCGAATTTTCGAATTATTCGGAATTAGACGAATAATTCAAAAAAGTCGAATTATTTGAAAAATTTCGAATAGCTCGAAAAATTTCGAATAATTCGGAAAAAATTTGAATATTTCGTATAATTCGCGGATTATTGAAATAACACTGGGTTTTCTATTGTTTTCAATTTAAATTTCACTGGTCAATTATCCGAAATTATTCGAACTTTTTCGAATTATTCGAAGTTTTTTCGATTTATTCAGGAACTTCGGAATAATTCAAAAAATCGAATTATTCGACTCGAGTTTCGAATCGAACATTAATAATCGATTCGGAACGAATAATTCGTAAGTTCGAATTATTCCTACACCCATACTTGTATATTTCAATAATTCAGAGTTTGTAGTACATTTATTATCGATCTAAGTTACCTGAGTTCGGGAAGCAGTCACCGTTGAGTTTAAGGTGAAATACATGCTCGTTTGTTTTTCCTCTACTTAAATTATGTACTTTTAAAAGACTATTGTATTCTATCTTCTCGACAAAAATTCCTCAGTACCTGAAGTAAAATTGATGTCGAAGTCGAATTGACGTAATCCATAGACGAAGTAAGCTTACCAACATAGTTCTTAAAATTATCAAGCCATGCAATGAGCCGGCCATATCGAAGGACCGATAACCTATGGGAAAGAAAGTTTTAGGTAAAAGGAGCACAGGTCGTCCCCGACTAGGGGGACTGATGTCCTTAAGAAGACAGCGGGAAATATTTGTATTTAAAAAGCACACAACCGGTTAGAGTGGCGCTATTTAGGGGAGGTCTATTTCCAGCACCATCCATCCATCAGCCTTTCGAGGTGGACCTCGAAAGGCTGATGGATGGATGAATAAATCTAGTACAGTGGAAGAACAAATCAATATTACATCCATCAATTCAATTGATATGCGTATTTACAGATGCGAATTCACATGCTATTAATTGATGATCCGATGTTATTATAATTATTATAAATACTTATAATTCCAGTTTGATTTTAATTAATATTTAGTTACAAACAAACAACTAATATCTTATAACTTAATATTTAGTAAATTGTGATACGTGAAGCTGCCGGTAAGATAAAAAACAAATAACAGAACAATGGAATAATTCTTAAATACATCTTTTACAGTATGACTTAACCGAGTGTTACTTACAGACTATGGGCCGAAGTATTCCACGTGTCAGCGAGCGGCGCTGGTACGGTGAAGTGGCAACAGGTATCCGAAGACCTGGTACCAGTGAACATCACCTGCATTCAGGACTCGCCGGAGTGTGTGTTTCACATCACCGCATACAACTCGCAGGTCGACAAGATCCTCGACGTGAGACTACTGCAGCCTGGTGAGTATATATATATATATATATTATATACATATATTAACACTATATCTACATAGATATGGTTATCATTAGAAGGCCATATTCACAGTTTGAAAACTTTTAATCTCTTTTTGCCGATTCATCGTACTATATATCAGCCGTCGATTTACAACAAAAGTTTGCAGCCTTATACCTTGTAAGGACAATGAGCAATGCATAATACAATGTGTATGGTGCTACATACATGAGTATATATTAGGTGCTTGGTGCAATTTGTGTAAATAATCGAATTAAGCTATATGGACTTATCCTTAAATATAAACACTCCTTCTCATGGGTGTCATAGAAAGTGACGTAATTATAATCAGGACTTTGGCAATCGTGTCTCCCAACAAAGACATTAATTTTCTGCGATCATCAACATACATAGCCATGCGATGCTACCCTCCAAGTTTGGCATGGTCTATGTTCAACAAGGCAACAGATCATCGACCATCCGCTCTCTTTTTCTTGCAATATAAATATTTACTACTTTTAAAAGGAATAATCCATTACAAACTGCGCGTCCGGTGTAGACATTTTAGTTATTTTAATTAGCGATCAGTTATAGGTACATTTTTGTTTATTACATTAAAGTGTCTTCTTACCAAATACATATGAAGTGTATACGGTACTGATAACAAAAAGAAATACTAAAACTTTGTCGTTTGTCTGTTTTTTTTGGCTAATCTTTGAAACCGCTTGATCGATTTAGACGGGACTTTTACTGATGGATAGGTGATATTATAAAGAATAACTGGGCTTACTTTTATTTTAGAAAAACAATTAGGGTTTATTTATTTATTTATAGGAGAAATGGCAACCTAACGACAATTTTTTGTACTACTACACAATTTTTGTACTACTAGAAAAAACATAATATTTTACGTAATTTAAAGTGAAATTATTACTTATAAGGAAGCATAACTTACATAGAAAGTAAGCAAAACATAGATAAAACTTAAAACCCTCATCG
>MOOZ01000222.1:518531-529697 GCA_002930495.1 Cecropterus lyciades | reverse complement strand
AATATACATTCATGGAACATATTATATTATTTATAATAGGTACACACGTATGCATACGTATGCACACGTATACACATACATGTATACCATTTAGAGTATTACGTATAGTAACTACTAAAACATTTCGTATTTCTGTAATTGTTTAATATTGTCTCATTGATAATTGTTATTAGTCAAATCCATATTATGTCATGAAGAAATTAGTGTGAGGATCAGTATCACCGAAACGGCTGAAATGGCCAAAAAGCTAAAGTAAAAATGGGCAGGTCACATCTGCCAAACATTCGATAATCATGGTTAAATCAATTTCTGATAGGAAAGAAAGAAAAAAAGAAATAGTTTATTCATAATGCGTACACACCCACATTGTTAAAGACACAGTAATAATATACAACTATCATTAGATATGTGAGTGGTATACATCACGAAACGGGTCCTTCTCAGCATTATGCTGGTTGACTGCTTTCAGCCAGCGCTGGTCTTCCGAAGGGCCCGATGTTGATAGTCAATTACAAAAAGTATTTTTCCAGCCCGAAACTCAACTTCCGGCTGGAAAATTGAATAACAACATAAGTTGATGAAAACTATCTATTGATGTGTTGATAGCGAATTTTTGATATATATATTTCTGAAAAAAAAACTATGATCTTCAGTTTTTATCATTCTATTTTAAAAGGAATTCAATTGCTAAGCTTTTTGCATCCATCCGTGTCAATTTTCACAAAATATTTTTTAATTAAATTCAAAATGTTGATTTTCCATACAAATATGTTTTTTGTAATAAAATTATTCCTGTATCTAAAAAATAGCAGCACATTGTGCTGTGTATTAATTTATGTATAATTGTAGCCTAAACTTTAAACCAAAACTATAATACCTAAATTAGTTTGAATACGTGAAAATAAAAATAAAGTTAATCTATATATTTATGATTATCTTTAGTGCACCAATCGGCACAGCACATACATTTATGTACAAGTATGAAATGCAGATTTCATAAAACCTACATTTTTTTAATGAAATATCATTTCTTTGTTGTAACTTGTGGCTTGTACAACATTTGCTGAATTAAAAACATGTAAGCATAATATATGATTTTAGACTAATATTATCGCGGAATTGATACATTTTAATATGTTAATTTTAATGTGTGGACACATATAGTGAGTACCCGTAACATATTAAAATGTAAGCATAATATTATTTTAGTTTATTCAATGTGTCGCAATTTACACGAAACAAAGAGCATTCGCCGACGGCATTGTTGAAAATTGCTGCTGAATCATATCGATTACGTCGAATTACTTATAACAAACATGCTCCAATGTTTGAATGATTTATTTTAAGAATCTTAAACGTAAAAAATCATGGTTAGAACCAGGTACAATACCCACATCGACAGCAAGACCGAATTGCCTTGGCAGAACGACGATGCTTTGTGTTTGGTAGGACCAGATAGGTGTTGTCTATTAACAGTTATTGAGACCTAGGGAAACGATAAACTGAATTTTGCCTACAAAATTTTGTAAATTTGAACTGTTCGCTGCTTGAGTAAAAGCCAGAATACCGAAAGAGGCAACACATATCTAATTTTCTTTATGATAATACTCCTTCGCGTACAGAAAAATCTGTTCGCACCACCTCACTATAGACTTTGCTCTTTTCGATTACCATGTTTGCATCATGGGCCACGCATTTGCTTAGCAGCGCTTTTGCTTGAGCAGCGAATAGTTCACGGTAATAAGGGAAAACTTTTACTGATAGGATAAGTGCAAATAGCGATAATAAAAATGTAGCACTTTGTTTCATACTACTGAATATTGAAGTATTTTTAATCTGAATGTCATAATTGTATTTACAAACAGAAAATACACATTAAATGTAATTTCCTAATGACATAATACGCTACGAATAAAAGAAAAATATTTGCTATTGTTGCATCTAAATTTATTGTGTTACAAAAAAGTAGCACAGATCTATTCAAATAACTTGTGACTGGTCTAAGGATTTACATTTATATTTTTTATTATAATTGCGTCATATTTATTTTAAACTATATAAAATACATCTTCTTGATCACCGTGCCGTTGTGATACAGAAATACGAGACATTTGCATATGCAAATAATAAAAGTATACGTCACAACAATTACCTACCTCCTAAACACGTTTCGCTCGAAGGAACATCATTATGTTAACTTAACCTGAATGCTCCGTAACTTAAACAATTAACCATCGTAGAGTCAACTTGCTCTACAGCCAGAACTCATACTGAGTTTGCAATCCAAACATTTTGCTTTTACCGATTTGATAGAATAATATTGCATATATGTATATATGTACTACCAGATCCGGGCCTACTTCGTTGGGCATTAAAAAAATTAAGTCCATAGCGGACAAACAACGTGACATTTAATTTGAGTATATGAAAATAAGCTACCCTATCTTTCAAATTGGATCAAACTGCACACGAAATGCAAATTTGATCGAAATCGGTTTAGTAGTTTAGGAGTTTATCGCGGACAAACAACGTGACACGTAATTTATATATATTAAGAAGAAGATATACCAGTAGGCTACATGATACTGTTTTGTAATCAAAAATGTTAGCGACTGTATAGGTACGAAGTGCGAAGGTCTAAAAGATTGAATTTAAAAATTTTCATTGTTTCCTCCGAAGTACGAGTAATTAAAATGTGCTTAAAAGTTGAAAAATATTTTTTATAATTTCACATCGCCTCAAGCAAGATTCGTAGCACGTTCAAGCTATTCAAATAGACCGCAAGGCTGTCGCGTTTCTGTAATTATTACACTTATTTTAATAACCTCTCCACATTTCTAAAAATGCCGTTTGGTTTATAAATCTGATAATATTTTATCTGAAATTGTTAGTGACGCGAACGAAGTCATTAATCTATACTAATATATAAAAATGAGATGGTGTGTATGTGTTACTCAATCACGCAAGAACCACTTGTGCTTGAGTTAAATTAAATTTCGATTTATGTTGCATATTTTACTGTTCAATCTATAGGCTAGATATGTTTCGAAATTTTTCGCTATTTAAAGATAGCGACTATTTTAGTATTGCAAACTTTTGGTGGCATAGAGGTTAACAATTAATATTCTTTTCGGAAGGTGCTTGTAAATTTTTATGTACCACCGAGTAAAACCCAAATTTTTCGTCACGTAGTGAAGCACTGGTACTTCAATTAGTAGCAAAAATATTTTATGAATTTTTCCCTCAATGATTTATGCGTTGAATACTATTCGTATGTATGCTTGCTAAAAACGTCTGAATCTAAAATTACACCTGTACTTATAAACGGAGTTGACACATTCTTAGAGGGAGATACGGTATAAAAATATTTTCTAAGATGCTTCTCGGTTCGTTAAAAATATTTTTAGATAATATAATAAAGATTTCTTACCTTCAAATATTCATAGTTCTTGAGGTGTGCTTTTGTAATTCATTTGCATTCATTGTTCATTGATAAAAGTAACACTCTTTACGTAGAAGTGTGAGGAAGGAAAGTAGTTTGTAGAGCACTAAATTGATTGTAGTGAGGAGTAACAGGTTTCTTCGTGATGCCTAAGAATACTCCATACCATAATAAGACAACACGCCGAGCCGCTTTTTGATATCAAGTAGTGCTTGGCGTGTGAACGTCCTTCACTTTACACTTTTAGCAATTTTGTTGTTGACATAGGGTCTAAATAATTGGTCTAGTGCTAGTCGAAGTCGTATCGGAGGGTTCCGTATCATTTTTTTTTTATGTCTTTTTTTTTACTTTTCAAGTCATCATAGAAGCTATAGAAATTCTGGGAAAATTTTATGTATCTATTCTACAGTTCAACGTTATTATACTTCTGTTTCTGTTTTTAAAGCGGTCATAGTAATAATATACACTCTCTAAACATTTTAGTTATGTATTACCTATTACCGTTCACGAAAACTATAACTATCACAGACGGACAGACAACGGAGGCATAGTAACAGGGTTCCGTTCTAACCTTTTGAGCACGGAACCCTAAGAACGTCGTCATTCATTGAGTGTATCTCGCTTCGCTCTTGACACAAGAAGGTTATAAACTCTTTGTTTCGTCTGAATAGTATGTGAGTAGGTTGGGACAGGCACTAAAGTTCAAAGCACATTTTTGCACGGCCTTGAATTTCGCTCGAACAAAGAATTGTCAGATGATATAAAAGATTGCTGTTGTTTCATATTAAAGAGGAAAGAAAGGCTTATGAGAAATATTATATGTTCAGCAACATTTTTACGGCAAAATATTACGTATTTTATAAAAAGATTCGTTACAAAGATTTTGCACATAAACTGGTTTACGATATACGTAATAAGTTAACGATAACTGTAAAAATAAGAAGTATCTAGTTTTTTTTTATTTTGATAGCTGATACACTTTTCTCGTATAATTTAATTTAGCCGTATATCAAAAACTAAACTGAAATGAAGATTTTATGTAAAATTCGTTTCTAATATTGTGACGGGAAACAATAATTTGTTTTTCCTCCTATTAACAACAAAAATAAAAATTCTGGGTAAAATATATTTTTAATATCTATTTTTGATTCAATTTAGTTAGTGAATACTAACTACTTTAAACTAAGGAGTTGTATTAATTTTGGAGAATTTATTTTATACCTTCGGGGCCACCAAAGCGCTTGAAACAATCTGAAGAGGACTTCATATTACACAACTAACTGAACTTAAAATGCTCTTTAAAGTTGTATTACTTGCTTAACATAGATTCGTCGATTACCCATCGAATTCTCTTGATAGAATCAAAATGGGATTTGCACGTCGCTTTGAATTCTATTAGTATAACAGGGACGTGAACACCATTTTATAGGGTGAGTTTAGAGGAAGGGTTAATCCGTCCGTTTTATTGGATTTACCATAAAAATTTCTATCTGAGAATAAAAATATTTTAAACCTTTTATACGAACTGAATAATGGATTGTCTTACAAAAAATATACATTGAATTGAAATGTAAAGATCTCTTACTGATTATTTTCTCTGACCTGAATTTTATGAACTTGAATACAAAAGTAAAATACTTAAAATATTTAATATCAATTATTGATTATTATATAAATTGGATATGTATTATAACAAAAGTGTATAAAAGTGACTAATTCAATCAGTAAGGATTATATTATAGTGAGTAGTATTTTTGCCATATTAATATTTTTGGTAAAATATTCTACTTTATCATATTATATGCATGGTATGAAAATTGTGTAAAAATTGACTCTAAAATAGAAATTCGGAGTAAGAATACATTAAAAAGTACCAGAATATATTTTTTCCAAAATTAACCTCACATTTTAAGCCATGTGTGCTGAAGTAAATTCATTCATTTTAAGGATTGCTACATTTTTAAAAAGGTAGCGTAATCTCTTAACATCATTGTAGGTTGAACGTTCGGGGAACATTAAATATTAAACAGCCTCTACATTCCCGTCTTGTCACGTATGTAACATAGACGTAGGTAACATGTTATGGATGTTATCGACATTTTCTGTGACACAAGGTTGTAATCTGAAAATACATCGAATTCTCAGCTTTTCAAACTCAGAGCGTCGTTTGTGTTATAACATATATTTTTATTATATTTATATGTACCTAACTTTTTATATTTACTATGCCAGCTGTGCCTCGCGACTTTAAGCGGGTTTTAAAAAATGTATGCAATCTTATTATAATCTAAAGTTATGTAGGATAAGTTAGTAAAGTAAAGTAAGTAAAGATAGTTTTTAAATAAATAAAAACTAAATATTACCTCAAGTTCAATTATTTCACTTAAATACAGAAATTAAATTTGACACTATTTCAATAACGAGAATAATCAGATACATATAGATATTTCTCTTATTATATTACTTATTCTTAGTCCTTCAAACAGATACACGGTACTTTCATGTAATTATATGTATGGATTATAAAGGTTTTAATGAAAACGAAGAGATTAAGAAACTTCTAAAATTCAAAGAACGATCTCAAACTTACTTAATATCTTAGAACATTTAGGTTATAGAATGTTCTTTAACGGTTTAAAACATTAACATTTCGAAGACATGTGTTCAAATATGTAAACAGTATTACTGTGTGTACCATAACTACACCAAGTTACATTGAACAGCATGTGTTGAAAATATCTACAAGCGTACGAATGTTTATGCATTTTGGTACTTATTATTCTCTACGGTGTTTAAACATCATATTTTACTACTTAGACATTATAATAAGTCTAGATCGAACCGCCAGCATCCCCTGGCGCAGCAGAAACTGGCCTTGCGAACAATCGTAGAGGCTGGTCGCTACGTCAGGAACGACGTGCAGTGAGGCGCGGTCAGGAGCGATGAGGCGCGACCTCTAGATCGAGACGGTCGAGCGTGCAGAGGGTGGACCGTATTGTCACCTAAAGGGGTTCAAGCCTTTACACGATCGACTACCTGGAGGGTGGCCGCTTCGGCGGTAGCTCCCAGGTCTGGTCTAACCTCCGACCACCAGGTGGACGACCATCGGCTCGTAGGGAAACGCCACACGCAGTCCGAACCACCCACTAAACACTGGGTATGGTAAATATATTTTACATTTGTTCATTATATTACAATGTTTTCATTAAAATTGTATTATTATGTATAAACGTTAAAGATCCGGGAGGTATTCGATCTCCTAGAGAATTGTTCGATTAAAGAGAATGTCTATTATGTCGATTTAACCGTGGCATATGAGAGACCCGGAGGATAAGACGTCCCCGTTATAATTATTATTATAAATATGTATAGAGACACAAAGTACAATTGAACAGTGAAATACAACAATACGATTAGCATCTTCCACAGTAGGAAACTGTTTTGTTAAGACATTTTGGTCTTGTGTATTTTCAAATTAAAATTTCCGTTTATATTTACCAAGTTTGTTTATATGAAATAATACATCTTTGGAGGACCTCATTAGTAGACATCGATTAGGAGTCTGAAAGTATGGAAAAGAAGAGTCTGAAGAGTAATAGCTGGAATTAAGGAATAGCTAACACCTACTATCTATTTTAGTGGAAGTTTAGGATTATTCAATGCAAAAAGCATTATTTACAGCAACAGCTCAGCAAGCTGTCATGTCTACTGTTAAACTCATAATAGAATTCGAAGCGGCTATCGCAACAGACGCGAAGTAGTCCTGGCGTCGAGGGAACGTCGAGAATTTCATTTTAAATTAGGTTTATTTGTGCAACGTTGAAAACGGATTGGAATATTTTCTTATTCAAATATTAGAATATTATTTAGATCATATTCAAATTAAAGTTTAATAAAATGTACGTCGCCATAATGACGTTGCCTTTTGCATCTGTTAACTAGAAAAATTTGGTTAACATTTTTTGCTGAATATTTTTTCGCCCTTTCTCTCTAAAGTGTGACAGATTTACATGAAATTTGAATTACGAACTGAATATAGTTTGAAGTATTTCTACCTCAGAATTAGAATCAGGCTCCGAGTGATATACATTGACGTACTCAGCAAGTATTCAACATATAACCACAGTCTTTTCTGACAAAAAATCACAAGCAGGAACTAAATAGTACTTAATGATGATTTAGAATATCATGAAAAGGTTCCTTTAATTTGTAATGCAGTATTTAAAGATAAATCCTCCATAGAATGTAGTTCACGAGTTTTTACGTAGAGTTTTAACAGAGAACCAATAAGGATAAGCGGTGAAGGCGAATGAATTCAAACAGTCGGATAAATTGCGGTTTTAGTTTTATTTAACAGATTCTAGTTTCAATTTAACGAGTCTTTTTATAAGTTATTATTATAGTCCTTATATTTGTTTCGTTACTGCATATATATAAACGTTATGAAATAATAATATTAGAGTTAGTGCATCAAAAATATATTTACTACTTGATCTCAATTATAAATGTTAAGTATATTCAGACAAACAGCATGTAGAATAGGTTAAAAATCCTTAATTGAATACGTACGCATATTTAAAAAGATAATATATACATATGATTAATAAATATTTATGTCATTTTAATCCAAAACTCTTCAATTAAAATACTTTTCTCTGCAAACTTCTTCAATTCTGCAAAACATGCTCATGTAACATACTTCTTGAATCCATCTCATCTTCATCATATAACATAACAAACACATAAATTGTTTCCATCGCAGTTTCGTGAGTGCTTCACGTTGCGCGTCGTGCATTGGGGAGTCAGCACGCTCTGCCTGGTACAGACATTCGGACGGTTGGCGTGGCGCCCCACCACCAGGGCCACGCCGCTCTCCATGGGACTCGTTGCCCAGCCTTCGCCATGAAGAAAGCCTCAATGACTCTGGTTATAGAAGCAATCGCAACGATAGCTTTGAACAACGGTAAGTACACTCATTTATCTATTTTGGTATTTCAAGCATCACATTGAATGACCAAACATTGTTTCGTGATTCGCGAATTCTAATTCATGTCGCTTAAATTAATAAAGCGCTGTTGTAATTTCTTCTTTAATGTTCATTAAAATACTTTTTCTATTCGCTTCATAATTCAAATACCACTTTCTAAGCTTTTTGTCAATCTGTCTTTTAGCAAAATTCTCGTCATTTTCAACGTATTTAAAAGGGTCTATTTTTAGTATAATTCCTTTAGTAACTCCTTTAGGTAATAAGGTTTAAGTAATAACGGAAAATCCACGGATTTTGGATTTGGTGTATCTACGTCTATTTGTCGTTCGTCGACACATTTTAAATGTTTTCATATAGGTGAGGAAAATAACCAATCTATTTGCGATATTATTAATATTGTAACATGGTCTTAGGATGATATATTTCAAGCTAAATCAAAAACACTGTTTATTTATTTACATTGTTATTATTATTATCGAATTGTCAAGTACCTGTAGGATAGAGTTCTGTGTGGATATACTTGATTTTTTCTCAATTTAATACAAAAATATATTATGATTTTCATATTTCATTAATGGAAAATACATATAGATATCGATAGAAAAATTATACAGTTTAAAATACGTTAATTCAACGTGAACTTCAGTTAAGAAACTTAATAACGGTAATCTTAATAAGGTCGAAATTATTACTTTGGTAATATCTCATCCAGAAATGTTACATTAAAAGTCGGGTAAAACTTTTCAGAACTTCATAAGACGTATTCAGACGTCTTTCTATTCAAAATCCCCAAGTAATTACCAACGAATTCATATTGTATAAAAACAAAGAAGCAGGCACGTTCTACATCCATTACACTAAGCACTCGTTCGGTATATAATGATTGAGTGTAGAGTCTAAAGGGACATTAGAATTTAATCTATTATTCATAACAAGGCTCTAAAAATAAACTCTCGTAATAGATGATAAAATAAATGGGATATCTTCCCTTATGGCTTTTCTGAGAAAAATTACTACTTTAAGGAACGTTAATTTGGGGATCGTGGGACTGAACATAAAAATCAAGGGTCTTTTTATGTACCCTCCTACCTTGTCGCAATCAATATCGTATAATTGTGTTTCATTTACAAGACAAGATCGGAAATACGGACAATACTTTGGGTACAGTATAAATTTATGTAAATGATGCCGCTCGTTTCTGTTACAGATTTTCTGTCCAAATCTACATTAAATATGTACATGCTATTTACACGGCAATGGAGAAAGTATTTGTATAACCGATATGTCGAATTTGATTTATTTAATGTGTTACAGTGACTATATCATTAAATATTCAATACTATATTTTTATAATGAGGGAAGCTTGATTGTGTTCATTGGTACAAATGAATAAAATTGATTTGTATGTGATTTCGTCGACCGCAGTGTAATCGAGTGTCTTTCAGAGGTGTATTTCAACTCTTATCTTTTCAAGTGTATATAACATATATATGTGACAATTACATATATCACATAAATATATATATATATATATATATATATATATTTACGAATCATGCAGTTGTACTGTCAGTTTAAGATCGCTTACTAATGCTTTAATTTTCACTCATCTTTTGGGACAAGGTCTCTATTTGTTTACATATTAAATAATAAATAAATGACTTATCTCTACAATATCTACTTCGGGATTCATCTATAATATTTGAAACAGCGTGCACGCAAGGTCTACGCAAGCAGCTGTTAAAAAAAATCTCATTTAAAAATGTAAATGTATAGCAGCTCGATATGGTAGCGAGTCGTGAAATATCGATTTTTTTATAATATTGAAGTAGCAAACGAGCATGCAGTCCACCTGATGGTAAGTGATTACCGCCGCCCATGGGCATCTGTAATCAACTCCAAATAAGATCAGAGTCTTACCTGAGGTAAGCCACAGGTGCGTTGTTACCCCTGAGGACGAAGATGGAACGCCTCGGATAAGTATATCTCCCTAACACCCTTCAGACCACAACAGAAATGAATAACAATTCTGTTATTAGACAATATGGCGGTGGTGCTTCGGGAGTCGAACCACAAAGCGGTTTTACCGCCTTGAAACCTAGATAGTACGACTATGGTTAATCGCATTTGATGACCGAAATAAGCAATACAGTAACAATTTAATATAATAAATGTGCGAAAGTATCGTAATCTTTATTATGGGAACATTTGGTTTACAATACATACATAATTATACTGAATTGGTTACACAAAATGATCAGAGAGCACCAAAATTTTAATATGCCCGAAAAGGCGTTCTTAATGTATGGCAGTCACGTATTCGCATTCAGTAGCCTTGATGTTTATACTTGCAAATTATTTTATCGAAACAAATATCGATTCAAAATGGTGATAACAAAAAGTAAGGTTTTCGGCCGGCCACGGGTTTGCGACAGAATTTGCGCAATATCTATTTTTATAATATTATAAAGCTGAAGAGTTTGTTTGTTTGTTGGAACGCGCTAATCTCAGGAATAGTTCTTTCGGTGTTAGATAGCCCATTCATCGAGGAAGGCTATAGGCTATGTATCATCACGCTAAGACCAACAGGAGCGGAGCACCAATGAAGAATGTCTCAAAATCGGGATTTTTTTTTCTAATGAGAGCTTCCGCTGCACGCGCTGCGTAAACGGTTAAAGTTTCGTAAAAATTATGTATGACAGAATTTATCCCCTTTAAAAGTTCTAAAAAAAAGTCA
>MOOZ01000222.1:504429-517107 GCA_002930495.1 Cecropterus lyciades | reverse complement strand
CCGCTCCGCCACGCGGGTCGTCAACAAAACAAAACAGTAACACATAGATGAATAAACAAATTAGTAAATTGCAATTGTAAAATATTGTTTTTTTTTTTATTAACGTATCTAGAATTCATTACCCCAAGTTAAAATAAATAATAATAAAACATTTATTTTTCTTACATACAGTTTTTTTGTCAGTAACCATCTATGCCAGCAGAGGCTGAAACAAAACTGAAGTTTTTAAGTAGAATGTTCACCGGCTTGAACTCCGACAGGATGAATTTAAATTACTTTGACGTGTGAACATTTATTTTCCATCCGGTGAAATGTAAAAATGACAGGGTTCGACGAAACTTTCCGTCGGATTGGTCTGTATTAATGGTATTGCATTTACAGTGGGTAAAGATATGTAGGTTTCGTTATTTTATTTTACAAATACCTCAGAACGTAGTTGTTTATTATATGTAAATACGTACTCTCATGTAGGTTTGTGCGGTAATTTCTAAATTTTACTCCATGTAGCTTCAGTATGTCTGAATGTATAAATGTAGTTTTATTTTTAAAAAGTATAAACAATTTATATTATTTTTTAACACGTATGTATATTATATATATTATAATGCAAGACAAATTAAAAAGTAAAAATGAAACTGTAGAAAATTCAAATACTTAGACACTGTTTATTCCGTTAAATCAATTTCAAATGAGTACAAAGAGATAGGGTATATAAAGTACTAGATGATTTGTACACACTTAAAACCTAGTATAACAACGTGTATTATATTTTACTTTTATTTCACAAAATCTCAGATATCTTGCAAAGACTAATAAGGAGAAAATAAGTAGTAGGACAAAATTATGTAAATTCTGTACTAAAATATATAAATGTTCTATGCGTGTTAGGGGTATGACCTGGATAGTTTATGGTACCTAATCTAAGTAATTAATCGTTAGAAGGCCAAAGAGGCACATGGCCCCGATTGTAAATGTTCACCGTCCCCTATAAATATTTGTTACACGGAGTGTTCGCGCAATTTTGTTAGCTCCCATTTTTTATGTCTAGGGAAACTATTATAGTGGCCATTTTATTAAGATTAGTTTCGTGAATATGATGAACCAAATAACTAATGTACTAACATTTTATAAAAAAGAAGAAATCAATAAAGGTCATTCCGACTATGCAATACATAAGTAAAACCTGCGACGACCCGCCCGACGACCCGCGTGGCGGAGAGGTCACCATACCGGTCTGACACGCAGTGGGTCCCGGGTTCGATCCCCGGCCAGACAGATATCTGAATGATGCGTTTAGGTTTCTGTTCTGGGTCTGAGTGTTTGTGTGTTCGTCTTTGTGTGTCCATGGCACCCACGACACAGGAGAAAATCCTAATGTGGGGTTATGAGTGTAGAAAGCGTGTGAGTTTTTTATGTTTTAAAATCTAACATATTTTTAACAAAAATAATCAGAATCAGTCGAGCATTTCTGTTATCAGATCAGTGTGTATACAAATTATATTCAAATTATTATTTATATAGTAATGTTAGAAAGTAATAATTATGTAAATGGAAGTGACAGTATAAAAAAATATTAGAAGGAAAAAATAAAAGCGAAACACGTTTATTCAACTCTTAATGATTTACGATTTAACGTGGTTATATTTACACTTATTGTATTTCTTCGGACGATAAGTTAATTTGTATAATATGGTATTGAAAATGAACAATATGCTATTAAAATTTTACTTACAAATTTAAAAAAACACTCGACAAATAAATAAACTTTTTAATATATGATGAACCAAATAATTAATGTACGAACATTTTATAAAAAGGAAGAAATAAATAAATGTCATTCCGACTATGAAATGCATGAGTAAAACCTAACATATTTTTAACAGATAATAATCAGTATCAGTGGAGCATTTCTGTTATCGGATCAGGTAGTATACCAGACGTATTTGAAAAAATCATTTATAAGTCGAATAAAATTTTTATATAGTAATGTTAGAAAGTAACAATTATGTAAATGGAAGTGAAAATATAGATAAATATAAGGAGGAAAAAATAAAGGCCAAATTCTTTTATTCAACTATTAATGATTTAAGATGTATATTATTTAGTTTTATTTTCTCTTATTGTATTTCTTCGGAAAATAAGTTAAACAATATGCTATTAGATTTTACTTACAAATAAAAAAATACGCGACGAATAAATAAACTCTTTACTTCGGGAAGTCGTAGCGGATAGCGTAGCAGGCCTATTAAGCAAGGATAAATGTGTTCACAGAAAAATAATTGCACAAGCCCTGTTCACACTTGGCTGGTTTTAACGTTCCTCTTGTCTGTGGCCTCACAGTCACGCTATTGTAATATGGACGTGCTGACGCTAGTTATTGTTCGGCTTAGCAGGAGAGCGCGCTGTGTCAGGGCAAAGAAAACAAGCGTTGCCTTGGAAATTTCACGTTGGGTTATGAAACGTAATTAATTTTACCTCTATTCTACTAAAATAACGTCTAGCGAACTTAATATAATAAAGGTTTAGCAAAACATATTACTGGTATTATTTGTAACAACTTTTCCTGTTTTATAATATATGAGATGATTTTATAAATATATAGTGATAGGTTAAATGATATATTCAAGATCATAAAAAATAATGTCCCCAGGTGATTACACAAATAAAACAGAAAAAAACATTCATAAATGATAGAAAATAAACGTAATGAAAAACATTTTAAAAGATTTCCCATGAGGATACCATAGCGCTCATGAGCTACATTATTGAGAGCGGCATTAGTTTCTTGCTATATTAACTTATTTTGCCATATAATTAATTTGTTGTGGCTCATTTATATATGAGGCGACCAACAAGGGACTGGACTGCTAAAACTGAAATAGTTGCATTTTTTTTTGTTTTGTAATAATATGTTTAATTTTAAGCTTTTTATGAGTTTTCGTCAAAATAAATAATAAAAGAGTCGTACCTTCTTTTTTCTTTTTCATCCATTTTATCAGGTTTTAAAAATAATGTAGTCCATAACACTCTTCAAACTGAGACGATAATAATGATGTGTCATATGTCACAATCCATCAAGCCGTTTAGGTTGTAGCGCCTACCAAAGAAATGGAAATCCATACGTACATACGCTCGAAAAATATCACCCTCCTTCTGACGCAGTCGCATAAAAATAGCTTCTTTGCAAGCGATTCCTGAAAGAAATCGGACCTATAACTATATATGGAATCTAAGTTTCCCGGATTTTCTATATTGATTATAAACTGTACTCGTTAATCAATGTGCGAGACGTTACTGTACAATACAACATAAATAAGTCACAACGGATAAATCCTTAAAACCGATCGCTTTTGAATTATGTGCGACCTCGAGTATTTATTTAGATGACAATAACTTTAAAGTTTTTTTCAAACTTAAATCAAATTATTTGTCACAATAATAAATCGTATTTGTAGATATCAAACTGGTGTCATACTGTGACTGTTTAATAGTTTAAATAAATTTAAACAAACATGGATGGAATAGGAAAAAAAGACATTTATTTTATAATTTCAATGAGATTTCTATCGTATGGAAATTCGCGATGTAAATTCAAGACGCGTTTTCGCAAATCGTCTTTCCGAAGTACTCGTTTAAGATAAACATTCGAAGTGTCGGAATAGTATATTTTGTCTCCTCGATACACATGCATCTAAAAGTAATAAAGTGCAACACATCAATTTATTAGTATAGTGGTAGAGTTTTTAGTAAATTGTTGGATGAAGATCTCCCTTAGCGGGCATGTTTAACCTTTGACATCAAAGTTGGCCTGGCCGTGCTTCTCAGATTTCGCTATATAAGACTTTTTTTTATAGTATGTAAGCAGCAAACGAGCATGCAGCCCACCTGATGGTAAGTGGCTACTGCCGCCCATGGACATTTGTAATCAACCCTAGGTAAGATCAAAGTCTCACCTAAGGTTAGCTACAGATGCGTTGCTACCCCTGAGGACTAAGATGGAACGCCTGGAAAAAGTATGTTTCCCTTACTACACCCTTCAGACCAGAACACAACAGCGCATAACACTGTTGTTATTAGGCAGAAATAGGTGTGGCGGTGGTGCTTCCGGAGTCGAACCACAAAGAGTTCTACCTTTAAAATTTCCCTACCTCTTGGAAATAATCCCTAAGAGGTATTCCAATAAAACAGAAAATTTCAGGAGGCCACATCTTGTAGCATTTATAGAATACATAGTTAAATGAGGTCAACTTTCAGGGGCGTATTCGACCGGCAAGACAGCGTGCGCTCCGAGTACACAAGCGACCGTGAGTCTACGCGTTATGGCATCGTGCAGCAGGCTTCCATTGACAGCACTGATTCCAGGATCTGCTACTTGACGTCTAGCGAGGTAAGCCTTGAAAATATTGGAATGTTGTATAACCACACCATCACTTGGATTTTTTTTTTTCAAATATAATATGTGCGCTGCATCATTCGCTAAGGTTACAGTGTGGTGTGTTAATTAAAAAATCATTTTACTTTTGATTACTCAGATTATAAAATAAGTAAATTATAAAAAAAAACAGATTAAAAATGGTAATACATAATATTTCAGCATAAGACTCCTCTTTAAATACCACTTTATTTAAAGAGGAGTCTTCTCCTTAAAGCTTAAAAAGTTAATGTACAATATGGTTTGAAAGTATAATAAAGTCGGGATCAAATCATATTAGATACAAATCTTTCTGAATGTATTAAAACAGTGTTAAAATTAAAAATTAAACATATACTCAACCATTAACATTATGTATAATATATAGTTTGGTCGGCAAAACATGCGTAATTCCGATAATTAAAGAAATGGTAAAATGACTGTACGGTCGTTCTTTTTACATTATCATAAACATTTGATAGATATAGATATTTATCCAATACAATTACCATAATAGTATAATTCAGTCACATTAATCTAATAAACATTTCCTTTACGTCAGTTGATGATAAATGGCAGCTAACGCGTTTAATCCGCAGATAATTACGTCTATAGACTGCGAAGGCGTCATGAAAATTACCTTTCATAGAGCAGGTGGCACTCAAAGTGATTCTAATTAAGTTACCGATGCACTAAGCCGGACACGCCACTAATTACAAAGCGTAGGAAAAAGTTTGCCCTTTTATACACTCCGGCTCGTTGCAGTAAAGTTACGTGAATGTTGAAATTCAATTCGCATTCTAACTGTACCGTGTACAGGCTTTTTGTATGTAGCGAGGCCGATCGATATACTCTCAGGTCTGATTGGGAATCCAGAGCAGCTCTCAATAATACCTGACTTATCGAATCCATCCCTTGTGATGGGATAAATTGCTTTACATGGGTTTTCAGTATTCGCGCTTAGTTCAATTTTTGCTTACGTACCTACCATGAATTATATAATTTTTTCAATAGCTGCGCGAGTTAGTGGTTAGAATGTATGTAAATTAACGAGGACATTGATTTATAATTTATGCAAATTTAAAGTAATAATATTTTAAGAAACAATAAGTAATATTGAAGGTGGAAGAACTCTTTGTGGTTCGACTCCGGAAGCACCACCGCCACAACCATTTCTGCCTAATAACAGCACTATTATGCGCTGTTGTGTTCTGTTCTGAAGGACCACACCCTTCAAGGGAGACATACTTTTCCGAGGCATTCCATCTTAGTCCTCAGGGGTAGCAACGCATTTGTGAGTAACCTTAGGTGAGAGTTTGATCTTACCTAGGGTTGATTACAGATATCCATGGGCGGTAGTAGCCACTTACTTTCAGGTGGGCTGCATGCTCGTTTGCTACTTCCATAAATTAAAAAAAAAAAGTAAACTTTATATAAAACTAACTCCCTACCTATAACTTATGATTCATTCTTATATGAAGTAAATAGTCATTAAATATATTAAATAATCACTTCAACTACGTGAAACTAGTAATTAGTTTAATTATTGATCTTACGTAGCGAAGGAAGCACATTTGAAAACTTACTTCAAAATTATTTTGAAGATACCTAGGTTATGCACAACATAACGCCGTTACATTTAATCAATTAATTACATCTGACAAATGAACCACGCCCGAGAAGCGCAGCGTAGCCGACATAAAAATGTCCATATGTTAACATTTTAATACCGCCTCGCCACTGACCCTTTGTTTGCCCTCCCCGAAAGGCACACCCTTATTTTTTCCTAAATCATAATTTTGCAACTAGGTCCAGCAAATGTGGCTTATGTATGACTTACTATCCTTGGTCATAAATCAATATTCTATTTCAACGTAATATTTAAAAAAAACTTGCAATGCATGTCTTGTTCCAACTACTTTGTGAACTGACGCTGAATAATTGCAAGACTTATAAAGGTAGTTTCCCCGTCAACTTCATAATAAACATTAATGTCTGATCTAATTAGACGAGGGATGTGTAGAAATATATGACATGAAATATAGTCGAGCTCGAGCAGGAATACGGCCAGGGTTACGTCGGGTGTCCTCGGATCCCGTCGGCAGAGCGTGCGCAGTAGGCAACGCGCGCCGCTGCGCCGCGAGCTTCTTCAATTGTATCCTGAACGTAGCATTAAAATATTATTTGAGGTTATTTTAAACTACAATACAAATAACAAAACCAATTGTGAGTTACGAAAGTTTAGAAACGTCGAAACGTACATTTATCGAATGTCGCGAAAGAGAACTCTGAACCGGAAGCTGAGACGATTTGTTTGTGTAAATACAAAGCTTTTACTGTCAAGTGCATGGACAAAGAAGATACCATCTATTCCGCTACGTTACACTTCGTTAATGAAATCTAATATTCACGGTTGTTAAATTGCAATTGAACTGTACACTGTAAGGACATATATGAACGTGTTTGAAGACATATCCGCGTCTTTGCGTGAAGTCAATTGAGGCCTATGTTATTGTTAATATTTCGTGTTTTCGTTACAATTACAAGAGTTTACGTAATTTAATTACATTAAATGTTAATGTTAAAGTAGAGTTCCTGCTTGTGTATCGCTTGCTCCACCTGTGATATTAAATTCATCTTACTAAGTAAATGTTAATCTTTGTGTGTTACTTCTGAGCTGCCAACGTAGGCGTAAACAATAAACTCTAACTTTTAGAAAGTTAATTGTTATGGTGTTTGCTATATAGTGCATTTGTTAGAGGAATTGATAATAAAACTTTGTTGTTCATTAAATAAGAATTCTCTTTACTCAAATTCTTACTATTGTTATACTATTCTTATACTTCAAAATATTTATACTTCTTAAAAATTTGACTAGAGTAGGCGTTATTAATATTAATATGATGTTATCGCGTTAACTGCATGGGGGCCATCAAATCAAAGAATGCTGTTTTTGTAAAGGTAATGTTATATTTTTTATTATATTCGTATTGAGTATTCTACCTTAGTGTCTCAATTTAACCTTATTAATTCTAGCCTTCTATAATTAAATACTTTCTGTTTTCAAGTTGCAAATATGGAAGTTGTAATGGAACTGTTAGTAGTTAGTACGAGACAAATATTTGGTATTTTATGTGTTATGAATTGACGGTTTTGTGTTGAATTATTTAGATACAATTACTGATATATTAGAATTAGTATTTTTTTATGGTATGGAAGTAACAAACGAGCCTGCAGCCCACCTGATGGTAAGTAGCCACTGCCCCCCATGGACATCTGTAATTAACCCTAGGTAAGAGAGATCAAAGTCTCACCTAAGATTAACCACAGATGTGTTGCTACCCCTGAGGACTAAGATGAAATGCCTCTGCAAAGTATGTCTCCCTTACCACACCCTTCAGACCAGAAAACAACAGCGCATAACACTGCTGTTATAAGGCAGAAGTAGGTGTGATGGTGGTGCTTCCGGAGTCGAACCACAAAGAGTTCTACCACCTTCCGAGGTTCGTTCGAGAATGGTTCGCGGAGTTATCATGCCCCCCGTAAATGGAAAGTTGAGGATGCGGGCTAACATACATACGAGGCGATTAAGATCTTAGTGGTGGTAACGCATTCTTGAACGTCTTCAGGTAGACCTCTGTTCTATATTAAGTTATACATGGCCATATGTTTCATGGCCCTTTGGGTGGACTGCATCCTTGTTTGTTACTTTTGCCAGGTCGTAGAATCAGTGTAGTTCGGCCGGAGAGGTACCACCTCCACACCTATTTCTAGCGTGAAGCAGTCCTTGCGTTTCGGTGGAAGGGTTGCCAGCTCACTTACACATGAGGTGACCATCTTAGTCTCAGAAGTAGCAACGTATCCGTCAATGACTTCAGATAGAACCCCAAATGAATTTGCTAACAAATGTCCATGGACGGTAGTCACCACTTACCATTAAGTGGACTGCATGATCGTTTGCTACTTCAATATGATAAAAAAAAAAAAAACAAAAACTTTAATTCTATAAAGAATGCGCCTGCATAATCCATAAATTAGCTTGTGGAGGCTTTCTGCTAAATATAAGATTAAATACATAATAATATTAGAATATTAAGCAAAGCAATATGTTGTTACTTACACCTAGGCTATTATAAATTCAATATTGAAACAATTCCAAAGCTATTACTTGTTAACCATCTAACAACGAGTGATGAAGATAAGTTTCAGCTATGTAATACCGAAACTCTAGTTGAACAATTACTATCTTCATGAATTATTAATGATAGTTGTATTGAATTGACGTAGATAATTACAACCAATTTCTGTGCTGGCAATAAATAATAACTTTGAGTATAACTATAATTCCATTAGCATGTGTTTAAATCATTTAACACTATATGCTACTATGTTGTTAAACTATGTTTACGTTTTAAGCAACATTAGTTACGTTTAGTTCTGACTAATAGCGATTAATTTGACGACTAGCGTGGTTGAGCGGTCACCATGCCGATCTGACACGCAGAGAGTTCCAAGTTCGATTCCCGGCCAGACACGATATCTGAATGATGAGTTTAGATTCTGTTCTGTGTCTGGGTGTTTGTATATTCGTCTTTGTGTGTCCACGGTACCTACGACACAGGGGAAAATCCTAGTGTGGTCCTTGTTCAATAGCAGCAGTATTAAGCGCTGCTATGTTTTGGTCCGCAGGTTGTGGTCAGGGAGACATACTTATCTCCGGCGTTCCAACTTGATGCTTAGAAGTAGCTACGCATGTGTGGTCAGCCACAGGAAAGACTGTTCTTATCTGGGGTTTATTACAGATTTCCATGACCGCAGTGGCCACTTTCCATCAGGTGTACTATATGCTCGTTTTCTACTTCAATATCATAAAAAAAACATGAATATTTTTAACATGATTTATAGTTTTAGAGATAAATTTGGATTAACAAAATAATACGAACATCTTTAAATCATAGAAGTAGGAAACAGACATGCAATTTACGTGTGACACATGATCATTTGTGACGTCTACCAATCAGTGACCATAGTACGAGTTTATTACGTTTTCATAGACGGTTTATCACGGTTTACGTATTGTTGTATGTGCACATTGCAATATACATTGCACGTTTATGTTTTTTTTAGCCGTACCTTATAATGTACTTTGAAATGATGGGCAAAGAAGTGTGTGTCAGCTCGGACGCACGACTGGACTTTACTCCTTAAGTACAATTGTCTAAACAGGCTTAATAAAATTAAATTTAAATTTAAAAAAAAATCAATCGTTGTAAACAGTTCCATCTATGCGACGGATGAAAAAACTTGAAGTAAGTTTCAATTGTTGTAAACAGCATGATGCGACAGGTAAAAAAGGGAAAGGTTCGCACAATAGGTTGCGCACCAAAAACGTGACGACGTCATTCGATCACTAAATTTACTCCTCATATTTTTCTCATACTGCTCTGCCTTATATGAAAATCGATTCTTCAGGAGTAAACTCCAAAAACGCAAATAATGATTATTATGAAAAAGCGAAATAAGCGTAGTAAGGGTGCTGAATAATTTGATCACATGTGCGTTGTTTCTTTCGAAGACTGAGTTGAGACATACACGAGTTTTTGTATGTTAGAAATAGTTGAGGCAAAAATAGTTGAGATACATTGAAATAGTCAGGGTACAGCGAGCCGAATTCTGTGAATACATTCTCGTAGATGAATAGTCACTGCAACCTGTCGTCATCGATTACCTATGTGAGTTTTACCTATGAAGTATTTTACATAATTAGTGACCGACCGAAACTGGTTTTTCAGCCAAAACTGAAACCGAAACCAAAAACGAAACTTACGTAAACATTAGGGATGTGACGAATGTCATTGTTTTTAACATTCGCGAATGCGAATGCAAATATCTGCTACCGACATTCGCGAATGTAAATGCGAATAATCCGTTTTTTTAAGCCAACTGGCTTGGCGACACTCTCGTTCGTTATTGGTGCGACCCATTTGCATTACTGAAGTTTAATTATTAACTTTAACTTTAAAAAACACGTTTTTGTAACAACTAACTGACCTAAACATAGAAAATAATCTATCTATCTATACTAATATATAAAAGTGAGATGATGTGTGTCTCAGTCACATCACTCAATCACACAAGAACCACTGGTACGATGTAATTTTGCATGGATGTATCTTATCTAACTGATCAGTCTATAGGCTACTTTTGATTTCGATATTTTTCGCTATTTAAAGATGGCGACTATTTTAGTGACGTCACTACTCCCTTTGGTTTCAGCCCTTCATATTTCCATTTTAAATAAAAAGAGAACGCTAGAAACTAGCAAACTTTCAATGGCATATACGAGGTTAACATTTAATTTTCTATCCGGACTGTCCTTATCACTTTTCATGTATCTCCAACGGCAAGCGAGTAAAACTAAAATTTTTGACACGTAGCGAAGCACGGGTACTTCAGCTAGTTTTTTATAAGTTGAAAATTAAAATGATAAAAAAAAAACATTTATGGTAAAATGCTACAGGTTAATAAATTGTTTTCGATTGTTGGGTTCAGCTAGTTACAAAAGCATGGGTTTAATTTTTAAACTATTATTTATTTTCAATTGTTTAATTCATCGAGTTACAAAAGCGCGTTTTTTTCTGTTTTCTAACCCATTTTTTTTAGTCTTTAACGTTGATAATTTCATAGTAAGGAAAATGAACTTTAAGCGCATCATATATATGTGAAAACAGGTCGTTCGTAATCTAATTCATTCCATTCAATGCATTCAATGCATGGGACTCTCCCTATCAACTTTGAGCAATCAAGTTCTTCTACCCGAATAGTACCTAGAGACCTTGCGCGACCAAGAGCAAACAATCGAGAGTCTAGATAAACGACTGCATGACCACTTGCACAGCCTCGCATTGTAGGAACAACCGATGCCCAACTACAGCTTTAATTATTGACTTCATTTTCTAAAAACGACGAAATTAATGTCCCATTTTATCACCAGGAAGCCAAATACTAAATTTTATTCTGCTTAGGGCTCTTAGGGGTTGATTTTTCAAAAACGGTGAAATATGTATTCCATTATGTCAATCCACGAATCCACATACTAAGTTACATTGAGTTTGCATCAAAATTGGGGGACTTTCATACAAACATTCATCTCCTATTTAATCTGTATTGAGGTGAGATATATAGAGATATATACAGAAGATTCTTTTGTCATCGGTTCTTGACAAGCATGCAAGGTTTTAACTCAATCCGCCTTTTTAAAGTGGGTAACATTAACTCTCAAAGATTACGTTACATAGAAACGTACATACCAAGCCAATAAAAGCGTGTTCAAAAGATAATTGTTATTAGATTATTAATTAAAAAGATATTTAAGAGAACAGTATACGAGTATATGTTTGAAAGTCTTAATCAATAATTAGTGAAAGATGTCTAAGCAAAGCATAGGTACCTAATATTATTTTCAAATTAATTAAAATGTTTTTTTTTCTGATGTCAAACATTCACACAAATTTTGCAAATGCGTATATGCCAAAGTATGGGAATATTCGTAACATCACTAGTTAACATTGTTTAAATTACTATTAGAAACTAAAATCTACTGTATTTTAACTCATTTATTTGCATTTACATACAGACAGTTACATAATGTTAAATTAAATAAAAATAAAATCATTAAAATATGTAACAAATATATGTTAAAATGGTGAATAATGTATGAAGGTCTTTAATTTAATATATTCACGTAGATATATTAAATTAAAGTCCTACTCTTGAAAGTATATTTTTTAAAAAGCAACATTCAGTTATAGCGAGGCAATTAATTCACGAATTATAGCGAGGCAATTAATTCGTGTTTCGGTAGGGCCGAAAGTTTCTGCCATTTCTTGGCCAAAACCGAAACTAAGGCCAAAACTAGATTTTTTGGCCGAAACTGGCCGTAACCGAAACTTCGGTCGGTCACTATTATATATATATGTAGGCTAAAGTAGAACAGTTCAGTGCCTTTTTACTATATTACTAAGCCTTCGCTGTCTGTCCACTTGTCACAAGGCTTTATCTCTTGAATCGTAATAGAGAAGCACTTGTAATTTTTAGACCGTATGATCTACTAGCTGAGATCGCGGTTTCACCCGCGTTAAAAAGAAATGTAACGTGACATACATAAACATTATGCATGCAGCGGAAGCTCTCATCAGAAAAATAAACCCCGATTTTGAAACATTCTTCATTGCTGCTCCGCTCCTGTTGGTCTTAGCGTGATGATA
>MOOZ01000222.1:485068-501364 GCA_002930495.1 Cecropterus lyciades | reverse complement strand
TCGTTTTGCGAAAAGATCTCATAACAAGAGCTTTTGAAATACATTAGGATATATCGAAGACTACGCTATTTTGCAAAACGAAGTGCAATTAATAATAGATAGCGTGAAGTAAATGGAGTAAACTATTATTCTTAAAGCTTACCTACTATTTGTGGATATAAGATTTACTATTACGTACTTGTACGTAAGATTTATTATAATAGTTTCTCATGGGAGTTATTTTTGTTATTTTTATTTAAATATTGTTGTGCCTTATGTTTTATGACAAAATTAGAAACGTATTTTTATATAAAACAATAAACCACACAAACACAACAACAACTTAGTTTAAAAATAATCATTCTCCTGTAATATGTCATTTATAATTATGATTATTTAATAATCCCATTACAATCTTTTTACTAAACAAGGATTTTCACTGTTTTTCTAAGACAGAGAGATTAAGGGTTCTTCCCAACACTCTCCTTTAATTACGGGAAATGCATGTGTTATTTTGCTTATCTTGTCTTATTACAGTTTTACTTTATGGATTTTACGTTCAAATGTATTACAAACTAGCCATAAAACTATTTGTCTTTGTTTATGTCAAAATTTTCATATCTATTTCAAATTTCTATATTAATGAGGGTAGCAGAACCCTTTGATTCGGAAGGCACCACCCGCGCCGCCTCACCTATAACTAAATAATAACACTAATGTTAAGTGGTACTGTGTTTTGTTGTGAAGGTTGTAGTAAGGGAGAGAGAAAGAGAAGATATTTAACCAAGCCGTTCAAATATTGTCCTATGGTTTGTTACTTCAATATTATGAAAAACGCAACTTTTAACAGATCAACGTTTATGGGATGAAAGTAAAAAAATAAAAGATTAAAGTACATCTTACTACTATAATAAATGCAAAGGTACCACGCCAAAATGTCTAAACGGATCTGAATCAAATTTGGCACAGAGATATATTATAGTCAGGAATAGCAGATACAGGTAAAGCCACGGGCAAGCTTGTTTATTAAAAAAACTCCCTTTTTCATCATAATACTTTGTCCCAATTGTAAATCTTAATGAGACCTTTGATATATGATACTGTTTGGAGCTATTTTTATAAAATATGTATAAATACATTTTTTTACATTGGGCTCAATGATTTTTAAACAATATGTGGATTCATCTACCTGTCATGCAATTAGTTAAAATATTAGCACAAATACTCTTTATGATCCAAATTGGGTTCTGATAAGTAAAAAAGTCAAGGACTTTTCAAAATTAAAATATAATGATAAGGTAAACTAGATAAGTCTCTAAATATATCTTTCCCTAAAAACATTACATTGGCTACCAGCTGCAAGATATGTATTGAAGAATTTGTATTCCAGACATGTTGCACCCATTACAGTAAAAATAATACCTACGGCTGGTTAGACTTAACGAAAAAGAAATAAGATGTGATTTATTAAGCCTCATTTTCGAGATATATATATATTTTTCGTTCTTTTTCATCGTCAACGTTGGTAGAACCATCTTTAACAAAGGTTCTGCAATGTTTGTGGCCATTTATAAGTATGTAAATCCCTTTGTGCTTCGAATTTAGTGGATTCACCGCCATCCCTATTTCTGCTTAATAATTGCAGTGTTTAACCCTGTTGTATTCTGATTGCAAGGCGTATGTAAGGGAGACATACTTGTGAGAAGTGTTCCTATTTAGTCCATAAGGATCGCAACGCATCTGCGACAGACCTAAAATAGGATGTTAATCTTATCTGGGGTTCAACACAGAAAATCATGGATGACAGTGGCTCCTGGCACCATTATTTCTATAATACAAAATAAAATATATATATCAAAAAAAGTAATCGGTACAAATATATATGAAAAGTCTTTTCAAGACAAATATATATAATTTTTCTTTGCTAGCCGAATAAATGGCTGGAAAAACGCGCTACTACGTGATATATTTCCACAGGAAATACGTAACGGGGTAAAGAGGGTTATATGTGATACCATAACTTCTTGGAGTGAACCCGGCCATTGCTGAACATACATACCTACTTTTAGCATTTTGTTAGAAAAGCAACCTTTATACCTATCTTTTGTAACTATCTGCAAAATGTTCCTTGTTGTAAGTGGCACCGAGTAAAAGTGTTGGTTGGTTTTCAAAATATAGTTTTGATATCAAACTTGCAGTCGTCATTTAATATCATTAACAAAGGATAAAACTATTTGGTAGTTTTCCGTATATAATATTAACATAGTCGTAATTTCATTAATCAAACTACTTAGCAACTTAGGAGTTAAGTAGTTTCCCAGCACACAATATACTTGCCACAAGAGACTCGTTAGAAATGTAAATTAATTTATATGGGAATAATATACATGATTTATACATATATACATATATTTCGATTAATTATTTTTACATTTTTGAAATTTATTCCAAATCATATAGATATAAAAATAATATATTTATATCCGTTTGTTTAAATATGTATGATTTGTTTTTCAGTACGATTATACGTAATTAATATTAACATTTTGTTTACAGGTAAGTAAATACAAGGGGGCATACGTTTCGTACAAAGAAAGGTAAGTAGATAATCTAAGTTTAATGTCGGTACTATTTCCGCTTCGCACAAACAACTACGTAACTTTAATACATAGGCATGGCGTTGTAGCTCTAAAAATTCGCTTTATTGTTGTTGGGGAGAACTTCGTAAAAGCTTTTAGATATAAGCCACGGTGTACCTGTGAGAGTGTTAATTGTAGGGGCGGGAAATAAATAAGGTTTCTTTCTTCTCTGTTGAGTTCAAATAGCTAAATGTTTCAGGGTTATCCCGGCTTTCGTATTACTGCTCTTCACCTATTTCCCTAAAGAATTGCTTAATACTTGTGTGCCAATTTTTGAATATTTTTGGGATTAGTGCTTTCGTGTGGCTTTATAACTCGATACTTACCTTTTGTTTGCTGTAAATATAACAAAATATTCATTACACTTCTTAAAATCTTACAATTGAAATTAACCACTGCAAATAGGTCAAAAATTATATAACCTTACACACATATTTATATAGTGTTCAATAGGCATTTAAATTGCTAAAAAGTCTGCCTGTAAGAACGACATTTCTAGGTAGAGATTTCGACCTGTGAATCTGAAGCGTTTATTTAAATTATTATTTTTGTTTATACAATAAACATGAAGGAAGAAGTACGTAAGTATAGCACGAAAGAGAAAACACGAATTTTATAAAAATATGTATTGAATTGTTATTTACACAAAAGATCGAACATAAAATTGTTGAAAACTATTTTAGGAGTAACGTATTCAAAATAACAAGCTGTGTTAGGTTTTATTTAAAACATAAAACAAAAACAGCATACAGCAAACAAAAGTTATAAAAAAGCTTTATACGGATGCGCTTTGACAATTACCATCAACTCTGAATAATAACTTTTACAGGAAGTGTAATACAATTCTACGCTAGCTCATTTTAAGTGAGTTAAGTGTGCGTATCAAATTCATGGGGTTAAATTTCATTGAATTTGTAGTGCAGAACATTATTCCGATGTACCTCTGTAATTCTGTAGAGGCAACACTACTATTACGCGTGTTTCTGCTTAATTTGTCAACAGTGTTAAGGTGCTTTGTTAACACTTCCCTACTTTTATTAGACTTGTTTCAACTTAGCGGTTCTTAGGGTATTTGGTTAGATAGTAGTAGTAAGCGATAACAGTATCGAGTACTGCTGTATTCTGATTTTAAAGGTGAGGGATGGGAGACATAGTTATTCAAGGCGTTCCAACTTAGTCCTCACAGGTAGCACCACGTTTGATCTTAGGTAGGGTTCTTGTCTTATCTGGGGTTGATTCGTGGTGTCTACGGGTGGCAGTTATCTTCATATAGACTGCATGCTCGTCTGCTATTTTTGTCATATTAACAAAGATACATTACAAAGTATAACAAGATCGCCGAATTTTAAAAATTAAAACTTACTAGTCGTAGTCGATATCAACGACTGCTCGATCCTCGGCAGTAATTATCTCATGATTATTATTATATTGTGCATCAAAGAAAATAGTAAAAATATCTACATATTTTGGAAAAAGAATGTTGTACCGGCATATATTAAGTTAATTTCGTGTGATCATTGACTTTTGTGTCTCCGGTGACTAATCGATTGCTCAGATTGAAGTCCTTTGGACAGCACATAACTTGTATCCCCATGAATATGCACATTATTCACGTAGATAACTTACTACGATTTAGATTTTGGACTCTTTTCAGTTCGACCAGATTTTTATCGTACTTTCTGGATCATTAATGCAGCCAGCTTCAAAAGACATTTGAATAAAAAAATGATGTTCCCTTTCTATTAACGTTAATAATGCACGGTTTAATGAAAGTAGAGTAATTTTAAAGTGCTTGCTTTGACGTAGATACCAAGTTGACGCTACATAAAGGAACTAAGACGTAAAAGAGGGAAGTGGTTGTATAACGTGCATGTCGCAATACGAGTATAATGGCGTATCTTTGTCCGAGCGAAATCGAGGACGAGAGTCAATAGTTATGCGGATACTGAAATTTTCATATTAAAGTCGTGATATAAATATCGTGTAAATAAATATCTTTAAATAAAACACCGGCGTGCATGTATTCACAATTCTATTGCTTTTAAACGGCTTCACCTATTTGATACTTCTTACATATTATTGGACCCGGTGTGTGGCGCTATTGTTGAAACCCTGACTTATTTTTACATGTTTATTCAATTTATCATCTGAAAAAACATATTATGATGCCAATTTTTAGGCACCTGCAACTCGGTACATTTTAATTAAGTATTTTTAAATTCATGAATAAGTAAACACTATGCTCAAAATATATGTAAATATGGAGATATAAAAACAATTAAAACCTTTTCAATCATCAAATTCTTATTAATTCACTTACAACCAGTTTGAATAAATTCTTTTCTGTTACGAGTTAATCCGCCACTTAAACAACGACAAGATCATTGAAATTTTATTCCTCCCCAGTAAACAGAAAAGAAAAAGGTCACGTTTTAAATTAACAACCGAGAAGTCACATTGAAATGTTTCTGCGAATGAAAAACTACGTCTTTGAATAGATTAATTGAATTCAGTACGTAGCTGTATTTTAACAAATGCTATAATAGCAGTGTTAAGCGCTGTTGTCTTCTGGTTTGAAGGGTGACAACAGGGGTAGCAACGCATATGTGGGCGACTTCAGGTAGGACTTTTATTTTATCTGAAATCGATTACAAATGTCTATGGGTGGCAGTGGCCACTTACCACCAGGTGGACTGCATGTTCGTTTGCTCTTCGGTTTTATTTATGGTTCTTTTTAAATTAATCCTACTATATCAGTTTATATACAGCAAGTTCTTATTCTGTAAGTACTATGATTGTGATTATAATTGTACCTATATTATTGTGAAAGAATATTAATAGATTTAGGTAAATGTTAGATTCATACATGTAATTAACTTCTCCTTAGTCATTTCTAATAACATATTGTTATTTCGTGACTTCTGAAATGTTATTTAAATAAAAATTGTAACAGTTCAGACGCGATTATACGACAAAGAGTCTTACAACCTTAAATTATTTATGACTTATCAGTTATCAAACATGAAATCTACTCCAATTTGTTTTTACAAAGGATTTCTTTATTCCTTTTTGAGAATAAGCAAAATTCGCAAAAGTACGACTCGTGAAAAAGTACAAAAAGAATGTTACGAAATGTAAAGAGTTTTCCTTAAAGCGATCGACGCAAAGCTTTATTTTTAAAGCAAAACGGAATAATTAAGCCATTTTATAGAACAGTGGTGATTGTGTTTCAACAGTTGTCAGGTTTCCCGCTTTGATTCCGCGCGCCATTCGTTTTATATTAAATTTAGCTTCGTCACGTAGCCAGTCGCTTCCGCTCTCTTTAACGCTGATTGCAATGGGTCAGTGACGGTTGTGACGCTGGCGTCACTGCCAGTACATTGGCGCTCGTCGTTCGCGTCGATTCCGACATCGGGTTACTTCACTCTCTCCTGCAGCGACGAGCGTGCAGAGAGGAAGAGAGGGGGCCAGCAAAAGCTCCACGCCTGCGCTTAACTCCAAACGACGTTTTGTTCGCTTGTAACGCACTCTCGGCTCGTTTGCTCTGTCAATTATCATCCTCGTATTGATGCAACGAGCTAACGTGAAATAATTTTCGCCCGTTACGCATTATTAAACAAATATTTTGTAACCCTTTTATATAAGCATGGATTCAGAACAAAATAACGTAAAGTTCAATACTTGAAGACAAAGGATTTTCAGTAACTTTTAATATTGTAAAGGTCCTATCGAGTGTACTTGAAAAGGTTCTCAATACTGTGCCTTACTCAGCTAATATTAACTTAATCTAACATAACCTTTGTCAATATGCACATTTATTGAATATTATATTTAATTTTGATGAATAATTTAATTCACTAAGCAATCTGAATATATTCATTAGTATAAGAGCCAGAAGTGCTCCGTATTAATTAGCGTGTAAGCTCCAAGTACATCTTACGGATGCTGACTTGTACTTCACCCTTTCGTATGAGAACGACGCAATCTTATGAGAGTGATGAAGCTAATATGTAACAAGAGTAGATGATAAACACAATTTACGTCAGCTTTCACTATTACCGACTGAGCGAGCACTGTTAAAGTATTTGAACGAGCGCTTCATTAATATTACTATTATATGTATAAATGAACAAATATTATAATGTTCGACATGCTGTCATACGTTTATTAAACATAATGATTATGATGCTAATACGCATCATGATAAATGATAGTGTGTTTTAGCATAAAACAAACAATTAAGAAATATAGGATACTATTAGTATATTTTTTGATTCGATTTCATTGAATAAAAAAGATAAAATGATATTAAAAAGGGTTTAAAAGCAAGTTTTCAGAAAATTCATATTTTCTATTTAAAAATATATTTGATACTTTTATCATGGGGATGCATAAAAAGATTTAGTCTGCAGTTTCGAATTATATGTCATATTGAATTAAGAATGACGTAACTATGTTAACCAAGAACATATTCGCAAACCTTCAGCACAACCTGTTGGTTGTCTTCATAAGTAATCATTAGGCTTTAAATATACTTAATATTATAAAATATTGCAGGTTAGCTTAAATCAATAATCTATGTCTATACTATTATAATATATATAAAATAAGATCTAAATAAGTCTGTGTCCGTGTGTTACTCGATCACGCAAGAACCACAGGTCCGATTTATATGAAATTTGCATGAAGCTTATTTAACTGGCCAGTCTGTAGGCTACTTTTAATTTCGATATTTTGGAACGAAGTTCCTTATCGCGCGTTGTGAAAGGGGGCTAGACGGAAAAAATTCTTACGAAAAGTTGTCACGACACTTTTTGCTATAGTAAGCTATTGGTCGCATGTTTCTCTGTCTGTCTCTCTCTCTCTTATAGAAAGCAAGCCAGATATTTTCATTTCTATTTCGCATTGAACAGTGTGGTGTCGCGACGATTATTTTAGTTGAGTGTATACAGGTGTTTTGTAAATAATAAATAATAGAGTTTATAAATAAAGTTTATATAAAATTATATTTGTTAATAATAAAAATAATATTATTATAACTTAATAAAATAAAATTTTATTACAATTCCTTCACTAATTAATCGAAAGGAACTTCGTTCCATCCGGGTGTCCCTTGACACCTCTCAAGTTTTTTTGCTATTTTAAGATGACGACTATTTTAGAGACGTCATTGCACCCTTTGGTTTCAGACTGTCATATTTCCATTTCAAATAAAAAAGAACGCTAAAATAGCAAACTTTTTATGATATATACGAGGTTAGCATTTAATTTTCTATCCGAAAGGTCATAACCACTTTTCATGTACCTCCCACGGTAAGGTTAGGTTAAGTTAGTATTCAGACATAGCGAGCACCTGTGACCGATCTCAAGGATCGTATTCTGGGGTTGATTACAAATAAATATGAGGGCAGAGGTTACTTATTATAAGATGGATTGCATGCTCCTTTGCTACAGTAATATAAAAAACCGAAGAAACATTCCATCGAAATAATTCTGATTTAACGAGTTATTAATTGATTGGTGGCCACACACTTAGAATTTTGCTAACTCTTAATGTTTTCTTTATAATATAACCTTATGTTAAGAGTTTTAGTTGTTATAGAGTATATACTGAAAATGCAATTTATTAGGATTGAAAACAAAGTTTACATACAGAGAGCAAATACATTATGTATAGGTTGGTGCCTGAAAATCGATATAGGTTTCCCATTGTAACAGCCTGTTGTAACGTACATAGAGGTACAATAGAGTGGCAGTACTGGCAGTTCAATTAAAAAGACACACATTGTCTGAACTAACAAGACTTCAATGCCAAACTATGGATAAATGCTTGCCTTTAATTAATAACGAGTTACCAGTAAACGCTTGATATTTTCGGGATAAAATGAAGCATATATAACGCTTAATCATGAGGATCTTCGAGTTAAAATCACGTTCAATTGGGTGAGCGTTTCTAAGGATGGCTCTAAATCATATGGATGAAAACATTTTATATATTGTATTGTACAAAGAAGAATACGAGATAACGAAATGTCGCCTATTGTATGATTACAAGCAAACACTTCAATGTTATTTACTATTTCTTTATATAAAGTAAGCATGTAATGTTTCATAACATGTTCATAAGAGTAGTAAAACATTTATACTCGTGCTTTAAGCAAAAGAAGTCATAAAATGAATGTTCGAAGTAATAAAAGACAAGAATAGTCGTTTTACTGTATGCGAATATCGTAAAGCCTTCAGTATTAAGCGGTAAACACTTACAACATCATAACCAACTTATATGCCAGGGGTAGCAAACTGGTGTTTGCGACTATTAGTCTAGTCAGCGGTCGGCAACCCGCGGTTCGTGACCCTTTCGTTGCGGCCCACGGGTCTTCTTAGAACTTTTGCTTGAGGCCTTTTCTAAAACCATTTTTATCATTGTCGAATTTCGAATACGGCTAACCATTATTAGCACGGGCAACTACTATGTGGTCAGGGTTGTCAAAAGGTTGCCGACCGCTATGACTCTAGTTGATAGTTACAAGCCAAAAATGTCCCTAATAATAATAGTCGTAATTTTTTATTTTTCCTGTTATGAATAAAACATACTACTTATATTCCTTTGCTTATATTTAAGTAAAAAAAAACTTATTGTAATGTAATAATAAATAATAGTTTAAAAAAAACTAAAAAACACGCTTTTTATAGAAAACCGAACTAAAAAATAGAAAATAAATTTAAATGAATTTAAATTAAGAAAATAGTGTTAAAAATTTCAATGAATATAAATTAATAATAGTGTGAGTAAAAAAAAAATTATTTTATTTTAAAATTTTTGTAATGTAATAAAAAATAAGAACAAAGATACTGATAATACAGTTGGCACCTCACATAACCTCTACTCAGTATACAATATGTTACTTTTAATTATGTATACAATTACAAGTGAATACTGGTATAGGAGAACAACTCAATTTTATTTACTTTTTTAAGCGATTATGGTCTCAAAGTCGTAATAGATTTACCTACTATAATTATAATGAAGATATTTAAGAGGTCCTTCTTAACGATAATCAGAATTCATACAAGAAAATCTGCCTATGGACCTTTGGTACATAATCAAGTAGCCATGCTAAAAGCTAACATTATAAGCTAACACGCTATGTCTGTGGTTAAATCGTTCAGGAACATATTCCATTTTCTATTGCGGCCGGAAATTGCGCGCTACTTAAATATAATATGATCGAATCAATGGCACTTCTCAGGTTTCTCATCCCGGGAGTTATAATAGAACACATATTTCTAATACTGCATTTCCTATTTCTGATTTAATAATAGTCACTATTGTTATCAAGCTCTTAGTGCTTTATTTTTTTTAATTACACGTTTTGTTCGATTAAATGTTATTAAGATATTTATGTTATTAAAATTAATGAGCGAATTCTAGTATTCATGTATTGGTTTGCTATCTTGCCTGGTTAATGAAATGATTTACAATCCTTAACTCTTAAAGTAATTACATTTAATAATGGTACAACGATGGTGCTAAAAACGAATACGAGGAAAAAATAATAAAAGTTGGCTGCCATGAAGTTATGAGAAGTTACATAACGCGCTATTAATGCGGGCAAATAATTAATACACTTGTACGAAGAATAATTATTATTCAAACTAGAGATCTGGTATTTACCGACTTCAGACTATACATACAGTGCAAATTAACCTAACGTAAATGTAGAATAGGTTAAGTGCATAATACTTCTGTGCCAATTGGAGTTTAAAACTAATCTACTTTATTTATATTCTTCTTCATGAAGTAAGTCAATAATGTGAGCAAAGATTTTTCTGCACTATAAAATTGACAAGTCGTTTTATTATCCGACTGCATCAGAACGAGGGTGGTGTTTTTCAAACGAATGTATGTTTGTTTGTTTGTATGTTTGTTTGACCATTTCTTGGACATGCGCTACAGTCCAAACGGCGTGACGGATTGTGCTTAGGGTTTCTGGTTTTTCGACCTTTTTATTTCTCGAGGCACAAGAATTCTCGACCAAAATTTCTCGAGTCTATCGAGAAATTTTGAAAACTTAGATAAAACACAGTATGTTCTTAACATATTTTTGCTTACAACTATTTGATTGCTAGATAAGAACAATTAAATTAATTGGGAAACTCTAAGTAACCATAAGATATAGTTTTTAATTCACAAATCAAGTTATAATATGCATGTAAAAAGTAAAAAGTATATAACTCTTTAACAATTATTGGCTTCTTAATGTACAATAGTCAAACGAGCACAACAAAATTACTAGGACGTACTTAATAAAATCTTGTCTAACAAAACAAATATTTTGATGCCAGCTTTTACTAGAAATGTGTTTTATATAATTATACCTGTTATGTTGAAAAAATCATAAAATAAAGATAATTCAAGCAAAGAAATCATAATTAACTTTCAATACTGTTTATTACCAGACTGCATTAGAAAGAGGGTAATGTTTTGCGAGCATATGTATGTATACACCCCTATGTCCAATTCTTTGGAACACTTCTTATTATTTTACAGTGCAAACGTCTTGACAAAAAGTTCCGACTGCTGAAACTGAATTGAGAGCAATAAGTATCTATATAATAGTATAATCTTGACATACATTAAAATATAAATTATAATATATTATAAGATGCTGATGAAAATGTAACATTTTTATTTCATTATTTCACTTTTTGCAGTCGGGATTTTTGCTTTTATAATCATTTAACATCCTTGAACATAGTATGATATCTAAATCAGTAACCCGCAAAATAACCTACAAAAATATTCATTTTTTGTACATTAACGCCTTTTCCTTAAAGAAAAGGTTTTTTTTTTAAACAAGAACATTCATAGTATCTTCAATACTTTTTTATATTACTGTCAATGTTTCATAAAACAAAAAAAAATAATATATCGTCGATGTCGGCTTAATAGTGTGACAACGATGCTAAACTCTAGCCTCGACAGGTATTATACGAGTGTTTTTTTAGTTACCTAGCGTACGCAATGGATTTCTCAAGTTCAAAAGTCGTTGCTATTTTTTTCTCGTCTCGTATAAAGACAAGTTTCTCAAGAATTCTCAACTCGACAATTCTAGAGCAGAAACCCTAGTTGTGCTATATGACATTTCATTAGATTCGTTATAGTATGCAGAGTGACACAGGCTTTATAATTTTAAAAATTATGCCAGTAAGTAGCGATAAAAGGGGTTGAAGTGACGACTTTCAAAAGTCATCTAAGGTAATTTTATGAATAGGTTTTGTTCTCCATTTTCATATCGCTGACAACGATTATATCCTTAAACATATCTTTAATGTATTGGAAATAGGAAACCTTCCCCAAATATAATAGGTGCGGACTAAGGTGCGGGCTGAGTAGGCAAGTCTTACATATGTATGTATATGTTCCGTTTAACCAAAACCCCGTAGCTCTTTACTGCAGCTATAAAGCATCTATACGGGTAATCGTGGTATGTGGTGGTACCGCTATACTTAATCCACAAAGAGTTTCATCACCTTAAACAGAATAATGATACCTACATAATGACAAATATCATTCCTATCCCCAGTTTTTATTTACTTCACTGGAGAACTGAATCGGAATATATACGGAAAACATATTTCCATTAAATAATATTCGTTAATCAACATCGACTGATAAATGCTTCGATCCCTTCAATTTAACTTTTAGTACATAGTTCATTCTGATGCTGGTTCATTATTATTAGTACGTATTAATTTATTAATAGTACGTAATTAATATTAATTAACTAAAAATCACAACCAAACAAGATTCTGATAAGAGCTAAGTATGTAAGAACATATGAATCTTATAACATATTAAATTGTTTTATCAAGTGAATACCATAATTATTATTAACTTAATATAAAATTCCTTCACCCGAAAAATCTTTGGATAAAAAAAATCTCCGTAAAACCTTAAAACTTTCAACCGTTCTTCTCATATACGTATTACGTAGGTACTTATACTTACTTTTTCTTTTTTTCTTAATCCTATACCAGGAAACAAGAAGAGCCGTTCCGACTAACTTTGTTTCGTGTCGTTTGCATAATACATACGGCTTTCTATCGAAAAAAGGCTTTGTAATGCCATGCAGAGAATATTCAGTCCTTTGAAATATCATATGTTCTGACGTATTGTCATATAGTATTTTTGATGATAAAAATATACGTGCATTGGAGAACTCAATTATTAATGACTTCAATTTAATAAGGTATTCTATCGGAAAAAATAGTATTTTGAAATGCGTTGTTGTTGCTAAAAAAACTATATTTAAATTCAGTACTTGATTTATCATATGTTTTGACATATTGTCATAAAATTTAAAAGATTTTTGACGATAAAAATTACCAATTACTTGTATACGTAACTTAATAGGTATATAACGATCAACGAAATGCAACGGTCATCACACCGGCCGGTCAAATAAACGTATAAGTAAAAAAAATCTTTTCTAAGCCCTAGTATGGTATGTGTCCATGAATGAATAAAGATTAGGTATCGGAATCATAAAAATATAATTTATGCAACACAAATTTCAAAATTTGTTAACACGTCTTAAATAATTTTAAATAAGAATATTAATCACATGATTCAATATGTGTTTGTGATATTATCTGTATTTGCTGTACAAACCTAAATTCCTGATCCTATATCCAGATAGGCTTCGACTATGTCGCCTTTTCCATTACGGTGAATACACGAACGATATGTTGGAAAAAATATAAAAAGACATCAATCAATAATAACTGATGTCGTGCCCTAACACAGCAAATAACGTCTGGCGTACGTTCACCCCAGCCTCCTCTTACAAATATAAACAGCATTTTATAACTTTCTGCTTCTTCATCTTAGTAAGCAGACGGCAAGAATATTTTCCGCGTGGGAAAAACTCACTCGAGAAACGTGACAGTCGGGCGATAACGTTCTTTAGTATAATTAGATTAGACCAGCGCTCGCGGAAACTGTTCCGTTTATATTATTCACAATATTTTGTCCCTATAAAATAATTTCCATCAGTAGATCTGCTAAAAGCCTTAATATCGAGATTCTATCGGGATATATTTTACAAACGTACCTAAATTAGCGAGAAAACTGATTTAACTTAATATAAATGCCTATATATCTTTTTAAGGAAACCATATTCTATTCTCGCTCCACAAAGCCAAAGATAACAGAGGCGGTGGGTGCTGAAACCGCAGGTAGCCACCGGCTGGCGACATAAATCATCATGTAATCTGTCATGACAAGGCAAAAGCATAATCCCGGGATGGAATTTTAAACAAACAATACAAAGACTCTTCTTACGTGTTTTAATTTAGTATTTTAATTATAACTTCCTACGTATCGTAAATAAAAATTTGATGATTGAAATCCAACCAATTTCATCGTTACGACGCTTCGGTTAGATAAATATATATTTCGATTATTTTTATATCTCACGTAATCAATCTTATACATGTGATTTGCCCTTCGGAACTTTGGATCTTCAAACGTTAAGCACGTGACAGACGTAATGTGAAAACTTTTCTTTATACAAATCACTATTTAATTTTAGTGGAAATAAATTGAAGGCTGGGTTGGTAGTGTAGTGGCGGGCGGGTAATGCGGGGCACACGGGCGCCGTGGCGCCGCCCGCCCGCAGGCGCGCGTGCTCCGAGAGCGCCCGAGGATGTACGATCGTTTCATTCCGACTCGTAACGAAGTTTGACGATCGCGGCCACCCTCCGTCGACGCGTGCCGGATCCAGTCGCAGTGAGAGCCGCCAGGGCGTTGGAGCAGTTCTGTGTGTGCCCGTTGCTCGGTTATGTAACTCAATAAACTTATTTATTTATCAACTAAAAAAAACAACACCTGACCCTATTGTGGTGATAACCTACATACTATGATAGTAAATTAACACGAGCTCTTTAGGTTTGCTAGTACATGTGTAAAAGTGATGTGTATCTACGCCTATCCTCGCGGCAATAGACGACATCGGAACAGGTTTAACGTTTCGTTGCAACATAATTTACTTAATTCAATACAGACTTTTGCTTTTAATCTACAAACCCTCGGTTTAATATCGGGTATTATTAAGACAATCCTTTCAAATCTCACAAACAATTGAATACTATTTTGTTCAGTGTAAAACTTGTAGTTAACGTATTCGATAAAGCAGTCAATTGTAGTAAGTGGCTTGTTGTTTTCGATTGCATTAGAAACAAAAAAACAACTAGAACAAAACCAATGAGAATTTGGCGCAATGCAGGACGCTTGTATAGAAATGTCCACACAGTTGCTCACCGCTCATTTCGAATCAGTAATTGCTTACTTAGTCGATTCGGTGTTCAGTGCAATTTCGGACAGTAGAATGCAGAATGCACTTTACATACGTAACAATAAACTGACGTAAGTCCATTGGTCATTGTTGTATTAGCGTTTATTTTAAATTGTAGTTACTATTTTAATGTTTACTGGCTCTAATATATTAAAGATTTTAGTTAAGTTTTACGATAGGAAAAGTCTTTTTTAATAAATGTTTCATATTATATTTGTGGTCTATTTTTATAATTGCTTTAGTTGTATATTGCATTGCGTATTTGAATATTTTTTGCTTTGACGGATTAAGCTTAATACTTGATTTTATTCAGATCAGAACATTTATTCTTTTGGACTTACACAATACAATGCAATGAGTTCCATAGCAATTCTTGAGTTATCTTTTGTACCGCTGTTATGCTTCGTGCATTCAAAAGAATATTTTTATTTTAAACTATAAAATTTTCTCGGTTACTAAAGTGCTTACATTTCACAGTAATTTGCGTTTGCCATAATTATATTTACACAAAGCATTTAAAATTCAGTGTCACTCCACAACTTATCCCAGTTGTGTCATTGTTGCATCCAGGAATTAAATGTAACTTTTTTATGTTTCTGTTTTATTGTAAAATACGTGTTCGTAATTTTTTTTTAAGTCAATTATTGTACCAATGTTGGACTTGAGTTTTTTTCTTACAATTAAATGGCCAAGTGTAGATTAGCAGACTTCACACACCTTTCAAAACATTATGTAGAGCTCTCAGCTCTCAGGCGTGAAGGTCTCCTGAAGTTGTTTTTTCTTATTAAAGCAAGCATACAATTTTTGAAAATCAGAATAGTATTTTAAATCTATACTTAGACTAATCTGCGTTAATATTGCATTATTGTAGAAAAAATATAATAGTATATCGAATATTAATATCTATGATTATTAATTTTTCATATAAATCAACTTTTTGTTGTGGATTATAAAAATTATTATATTTATATCATTACATACGTACTCTTTGAGCATATTATTATGACTTGTATTGTAAAAATAACATTTTACACTTTAACATTTTAACAAAGAAGTACAATATGAATCATGCTATGTATTTTATTACATATTGAACGTAAAATATGTGTATTAGTTTTTTCGATAAAGTACAATTCTAGTACATTTCACGTATGTTATTTTTGGTTATAAAATCAAAAAATTGTTAATTATATGATGAAAGCGGAAAATAAGTAACAGAACTTACATATTAATATTTTTGGCGGAACTTGTTAGAATATAAATAGATTTAAAACTCGTAAATTAATTAAAATATAGAGATGTAAATCTGTAATGAAATA
>MOOZ01000222.1:470863-484949 GCA_002930495.1 Cecropterus lyciades | reverse complement strand
ATTAAAGGATACAACATCCCACACCATTCTCATAAATACTGCCCCAATATTAATTTATCATATAAAAGGTAAAATTTCATTACTCTTATGCCATCCAAATTAAAATATTATTTCCTCATATTCAATTTACGAAGGAAGCATCTTATCGACAACAAGAATATGGATATAATACAAAATCAATGAAATATTAATCAATCACTGTACAGTAATATTTGACTAGCTACCTCCACGGCTTCATTTTTGCACTAATCATTTATATGTATGTTTATTAGAAATATTGTTATGTTGTAAATGTATTTTTAATGTATCTACATATAATTACCCACACATTGTTTGGTTTCAACCGATTATCTTGGTGTTTGATGGGTATTGACGATTATCAATAACAAAGGAAAATTGATAACAACTAGTCGAATTTGAACCAGAGAGCAAACACTCGTATAAATTATGTGTAGTCTAGAGTATTTATCACTATTGAATGTACAGGTATTTATTATTTTGGTAAAATACTTCCACACCTTTTTTTTTCAGAAACACGCACTTGTAACCTTCAGTTAACGAATATTATTAATATTACGAATAAAGCAAGTAAAATTATTCAGTGCGCAATTTTATGGAAAATATCAAGTAATAAAATATTAAAATTGTAATAGCAAACATCTTTGACGCTTGATAAATTAAAGTCGAGAACGAAACGAATATTACTTTACAAACTTTTTAAATCAGTTTATTCTGAAGTATTTGTATTTACACTACATAAAAATGCAAGATTTTTTTACGTCTATTTGAACTATTTTTGTAAACCAGCTGTACTCCCAAAACGTTTTACTTTTTAATCAGCTTAAAACTATTAAGCAATTGAAAATTTTGACAAATATACATTTTAATTATTAAAGATAATATGAACAAAACTATTAACATAGAAAATAAAATAAAGACCGAATTAGTTTATATATTTTATCGTTACATTAGCTTCAGACACATTGTTCATCTGCTGTCAATTTCGTTACTATTGCTCAACCCTCTATAGCGTGTAAGTAAATACTTTGAAATTTATGACGTCATCAATAAACCATTGCCGTCGGCGCCCAAATCTAACAGCTGACGTAAGTTTAATAATATGTAAATTAAAGCCGAAGTCGTAACTTTGCGTTGACGAATGCTGTTAGCAGTAATAGGTACTCATCTTAAGTCAGCAGATATATGGTGTAATCGCTTCTCGTAGTGCATATTTTGTAGAAAAATGTCTTTGAATACTCTTATTATTTGTACTGATCATGATTTTCATTTCTTAAATGTGCAATGTTTCATACGCTAATGTAACCTTGACCTGAACGATTGAAATGTGAATACATGGAAACATGCACGATATTTTCCGCTGAATTGAATAGCACAAACTAAGAATGCAGAACTTGTTACATTCAAATGGAGCTTTCAAGTAATTTTTATTATGATCTGAAAATATTTTTTTAACTTAGCGTCAAAAACCTCACAGTGACACTTATATAACACTGTTCTCATCTTGAGCAGCAAAAATACTTTTTTTTTCATTTCCATCCATTTTTTTAATAAAAATAAAACCATCTATCAACCTTACAGGACCACTTTCCCGTAGTCATTGCGCTTATAACCACAATAAGACCCATAAATTGTTTCACGAATAATATCCGAAACATGTGTGACTGACTTGCAGATATTTAATACTTGTATTTAGGGGGCGAGTCGACGCAATGTCGTCACGATACTCCAAATGCGATGTCGCTTTGCGGCGATGCATCACGCCCTACTTCCCTTCGGAACGTGCCGGCTGTTAGCGTAATTAAAACGTGACAAAACTAGAAGAAATACATGATTCTCGCACCATGAATGACTGCCTTATCTTGCAAACACGACTAATTACTAAGCTCTACCTTTTACTGGCGATTATTTTTAAATGTCATATTTGGTGCTTAGAAAATTTATTTATAGATAATATTTTGTGTCTTTATTTTTATATTGATATAAAAATATATATTTATATAAAAATAAATATTTGCATACGCAGTAACGTAGAATACTTAAACATTTTATTGCAAACATCTTAAATCCCAAATTCATTGCATCCTCCCAAATTAACTGTATTTATTTTATAGCAACTGTATCTTTTGTCTTCCGCTCTACTTGCGCGATGATAATTCTATCTACATCCCTGAAGGATCCCTTTAAAGTCTATTCTAATCTATGACGATGTGAATTAACAAGTAGCCAAAATACATCAATACCCGTCCAGTAACTTTCTTGCTGCGTAAACAAACGCGGCCCCATAACAATAACAATACGTAATTAATAAACGGTACATCTTCACGAGACGTGCTTCCCCGCAAACACCGCTAAGTAAACTTCCATGAGTATTTAGGCTGTTCATATAAGTGTCACTATGATTGAGTACCGTGATGTAGGAAGTATACTTTCTATATTATTTTATCCCCTTGGGTGATTTGTGCTCGTAACAACGTAACGTTATAATAAGAGATATATTCATTATAAGACTTTAAATTTAGGTACAGCTAAATATAAATAATAATTATTAAAATGAAGAAGAAAAGAAATGAACTTTCAATTATTTTATTTATATTAAAATAGATTCAAATAGATACGATTTTTAATACAATGGTCGTTATTGGATATCTAATTTTGGACGAATTCCGTTTATTAATATAGTAACAAGATCTTAATCCATCGGAGTAATAATGATCACTTCGTCGTAGTCAATACCTCCTGCTTCTAGCTTTGAGCTAAGTTTGCTTTTGATGCTCACGTTGTTATCGAAGGAATTTGATTATACTCTAACCAGAAAATCAAATTCCTAGGTATCTTGGATACCTGTAGAATAACGTTATTATTTTAACCTACTAGCTATAAAAGCAGCTATGTTCGTTGAATTCCAGCTTGACCTAATTATATTTAAAGTGTAGACATCAATATTATAACCTAGTGATGTCAATATCGGTACTACTTCCCTGAGATCTCAATAATTTTCTTAAAGATATTTTTTTCTAGATGCGCTTTAACCCACTTTGTTTATTGCTACCTAAAACTTGATTATTCTACACGAACATCGAGGCTCAAATCACGTCTAATTGATAATGATGACAATGATAAATTCATTGACAAGTAAACGGCAAAGGAAATCATATCGCTTCCTGCACACAAACAAAATATTCAACGCATAAATTATTTTAAAGAGATATATTTTAATGCTTTCCAATAAATGTAAAAAGCGTGATAATAAGTATTGAAACTATCAGAGAAGTACAATAATACACTTTAGCGCTGATACGTAATTATCCGGTTTTATATTACCAGCGGATCTTTAAAATATTCATCTGTAAAAATTTGCTGTAATACAGCTAGCTGACAGCTTGTTAACGTCCGTTGCAGGGAACAAGCAACTTCAAATGCAGACCGCTTACATCCGCTCTTGGTTTAGTTAGTTAGATATTACTTTTTTATTTTCTGCTTTTTATTTGGTTACACGGCGCATTCTCATCAGAGACTACTTCTAACTTAGACTTAATACAATACAGACGACACTTATGCAAAATTTGCTAAATATCTTTTTCTCTTTTGAAAGGATTGTCTTAACGACTCGTAACGCTCATAATTAATAAATTGATATTTAATTGCACAGATATATAAAAAATATACGCCTTATGACAGAAAAGTGTGTAATTCTCATTAATTAACAAGTTACTCCAAGTGTTCAAAATGCCAATTAACTATATCCTAAGAATAACCGTGTAGGATGTGGAGTGTGATACAATAGCGATTATTGAAGGCGTTTAAAGGCAGCAGTAGGAGCTAGAGAAAGTGGACTGGTTTCAACTCGTGATGAGGTGACGCTCGCGCGCCGGCCGCTGACGCCGCTCCTCGCCAATGATGGTGGAGACGCACCGCGCGCCGCCGCCCCGATGCGCGCGCGCGCCCGAGCCCCGCGGCAAACCCATCTCCGCCTCCGCCCCGCCCTCGCTGGCCGGCAGCGGCACTGTCATGCACCTGCGCCGCCGCCGTCACAAGACTGTCCACTTCGGTGAGAATCTTCTGATGCAGGTCTGCGCGGACCGCGCTCACTTGGCAGCGCTTGGCGCGAGAGTGCCCGACATTTCGTTTTGCCACAAGGCCCACACGGGCCTTCAAAAGGGCGATGCACGGTTTTGCTGCGTAGCACACCATTGTTGTCTAGCCGCGGGAGCTCTCGTTACCTTGACGTCGAACGGGAGACCGAAGCCGCGCAGAGAGCGCAGTGGCGATTCGCATTCGAGCGGCGGCGAGACTGCAGAAAAAGGGGACGGCAGTAGCGGTTCGGGATCGAAGGAGCATAAACGTAAAACTAAGCATCATCATCACCACCATCATCATCACCACCATAAAGTACATACCTGTCCATACCATGACGTTGCACCTCCGCCGGAAGATGAGCCTGAAGAAAAAGCGATCGTACCCAAGAAAACGGTCTCCCCTTACCTGTTTATCCCTAGTAAACTGGAACCGAATGTGCAACAATTATTTAGTTTCATAGAAAGCGTACTCAGTGCTTGGGCAGCAGAGGAAGGTCTTACGAGTACGGGAGAGTATTCAGAGCCAGATGAGCGAATAGTCCGACGGCGAAAGCTGAATAAATACAAGAAACGTACAGACGTACTCAATATTCGACGAATTGTATATGAAGTATCAATCCTACAAGGTGCAAAACTCCTCGGCAACGTGAGGTTTCGCCATTATCATTGGAAAGGAACAGCGCAAACCTGCAATGAAGCTTTTCTTCGAAAAGTAAGTTGTACTTGCAAAGAATAATTAAAAATAACTTTGTTTTTATTTGTTTTAGCAATTAAGTAAGGTGTAGCAGTAAATCTATAACACTGGGAGTTATGGCAGAGACACTGAGATTATTTTTATATAATAAAATTAACTAGTGATTATGTATGTATATTTACTCACATCACAGTTTTAGTCAATCTGAATACGTCGTTTCCTTAAAAAGTTAATTTTAAGTCTTCCTGTGTCTGTCGTCATAGTCTACACCTATACACTACGAACACCTATACAATACGAACACTACAATTGTTAGCTGCTACCTACCTACCCCCATACTACCTTGGGGCTACCTACCCCCATAGTAGTAAAAAAATCCAAGTCAATGGGTGGTTCTCAAAGATAATGACATTTTACGTGATACTAAAATCTTTTCTAATGTATCTTCAAAAGTACTACAACCCAAACTTATGGTCCTGTTTTCTTAAATTTATTATTGATTTTATGTTAAATTTCGTATAATTATCTTACGAAATAAAGAGAGTGAGAGGACATTTAATTTCTTTGCACTATAGGTAAATCAAATATCGGCACGGTAACACGCATTTTGCTTATGACCATATTGGTCCTATATATAGAGCGTTCTGGGTTTGATTCCCAGTTAAGCAGACATCTATATAATGCATTTCTTGTGGTAAATACATAAACTTAATACTAAATTAATTAATTAATTTACAACAAATTTAGCTACATTTGTACGAATTGCTTTACAGATATAAACCTGAAATTTCGATCCAGAAACTTGAAAGGATTCATACCTCCAACTCTAAGACTAAATTAAAAAAAGATAATTTATTTCTATGTTTTGATGTTGAGATATTCCAAGCTAAACTTAGTACGACTTATTTAGGTTTTTATATATTTCTGTTTTCCTCCTCTCTTCAAATATCTTCATTCGTTTGTACGTAGTTTAAGCATTTCCGCGCCGACGTTATGTATAGCAACATATAGTTGCTACGAAATATGCAATGCAGTCATGCTACGGTACGCCGTAGCTCGTAGCCTCGTAGCACATTGAAAATTCAGTCACATTGCCTTTTTTATAGCTTCCATTTCGAAGAATTGTTACATGTACCTCTTAATATTGTTGAATTAGTTCACATTATAAATAGATATCTTGATTTTAAACTGATAAATTGTGAAAAAATAGGATATAATCGAAAAGTTTCAACTATTTTACATTTTATTTATTTCTATAATTTTCAATATGGTTCTGATTGAGACACTACACTTTAAGCAAAATTCTATAGAACAATGATCTCTTAATCCTACCTGAAAGCAGTAGAATATGGGTAACATTTTGACCTTATTCTAGTTTTCTCAACGGTTAAGCTGCAATTTCCTTTTCTACTAATGAGGCCTTTTATTTAGTTCCCCTATAATGGGGCATAAGTATTTTGATCTGCATTTTGCAGATTCTATTCTTTGGATCGCATAAACTTTATTGTCCAAAGAGAAAGCATCCTTTTCTAAGAAACTTCCCTCTGTTCTATATTGAAGACAGAGAAATTTTGAAATGTTCTTTGTAACTGAGGTAGTTTATTAACTGTTTTTTCTCCATTTGTGATAAACAATATTTTTCATAAAGAATAACAGAAACGAAATAACGGTATAAAAACCAAGTTTAAGTTCGATAACCACTGAGCAAATTGTAACCACCAACTATTAATAATAAATTGGATGTATACATTAAATTTTACCCTCAAATAAACACGAAAGCAATATATTTAAATTAACCTTAATGTTCACTCCCGTATTACGAAAGTTTCCTAAGTTGAAGATGATTTGCAAAATTTGGATATTTGCCCGAAAACGTTTCCATATCGATTTTAGGTATTCTCTTTCTGTCAATAGACATAGTTGTAGACAGTTTCTATAGCCAGAACGTTCCAGCGAAGCAAAACTTTGTTTCGAAACTACGAGTGTCAGTTAACTAACTGACGTAAATATTGTATCATAGAGTCGTGGACAAGGTTCCGCATAGCCATTATATCGGGTATTTCAAAAAGTTATTAGGTTTTCTGTGTGAAAATAAAGTACGATTTTCTTACAGTGAAGCCATATTTTATTAAATGATTTAGTGTCAATTCTAGTCCCATTTCTAATGCAATATTTTTTTCTGGCAGTAGTTTATTTTTTTTTATGTTATGGGAGTAGCAAACGAGCATGCAGTCCACCTGATCGTAAGTGGCTACTGCCGCTCATGGACATCTGTAATCAACCCTAGGTAGTTTAATTCCAGCAGCAGTAGTTTTCTAGCATTATTTTGACTTCCTTATATGAAAGAAACGTTAAGTGAATAAAAATATTGTATAAACTGATATAAATAATAATCAGAGGGTGCCAAAACTAGAAACTATTGTGGATGTGGTAGTATATTAAGCTATTTAAGTACTAAAAAACTTTTGGTTGACAAGCTTGTTCAATGTCGCGAATTATTGTCGTCCAGGGAGGTCAGTTAAAAAGAATCAATATATATATATATATATATATATTTATATCTATAATATAAAAAACCTATTTTACTCTCATTTTATTTTACTCTTATTTAAAAGTTTTTGGCCAAATGATGACAAATACTTTTTTAGGTACTTAACAATGTATTTGTCATTTGATATTTAATAATTAAGATAAATAAAACTACTATTGTACGGATTTCATATATAAGTACCAAGTAAGAAACAGCGCATAGTTGCTGGTTGCATAATATATTAATATATTTAGGGCATCTTGTCATGAAAAAGATTGAAAAGCTTTGTTCTAGGTTATTAGGTTCCTTCCTAGCCACACGTCCAAAGAAGTCAAGTATGCGTCATATGCATAATATAGTGGCGTTAACTTACTTTTCAGTAGTAAAATAGATTCACTATATTAATAATTTGTCTGTTAATAGATATAATTTTGCTCCAGTTTAAGCAGAATCTATGATGCCATTGTGGTAGAACCCTTCGTGGCAATTTAATTGTGGGGGCAACACTGCCGTACCAATTTCTGTTTAATAACAGCAATGTTAAGCACTGTGAAAATTCGATAAAAAATGTATGGGACATACTCATTCTAGACGCTCCAACTTCATATCCCGGCGTAGAAATGTATCTATGGCCAACGTCAAGTAAGATTCTTACCTTATCTGGAGTTGATAACAGATGTCGTCCAATATCATATTGCTGCTCTCTATCTCATAGAGCTTGCAATTTCCTTCTCAAATGATTGAACAATGGCAGTGTCATCTCCACATCATAAGTTTTCGCGATAACCGCTCGTCATTGTCTTGACTAGGTACGTAGGTTAGCAACAACTTAAGTTACTTGTTTAAATTGGCTTAACTGCAGATTCATGCCAATTTCATACTAAGAGATTAGGGATCTGTAGAATTAGCTGTCTTCCGTTGAATTGTTTATAATTGTTACGACTACTATGGAAGCGGTGTTTCAACCGCTTCCATAGTACTTTTTTTAACCGACTTCTTCTTCTTCCGTAAGAAACATCAATAGAACAGGGGTTCTATATGAAGTCGATCACAGATGCGTTGCTACTCCCGAGGACTAAGACGGTTGCCTTATATATAAGTGAGCCGGCTACCACATCCTTCCACCGAAACGCAACTGCACGCAACGCACTGCTTCACGCTAGAAATAGGTGTGCCAGAGGTACTTCCCTGGTCGAACTTCACCAGTTCTATCATCTGGTAAACTGGTTTTTAGGGGTATAGTGACAGTAGCTTTGCACTCCTCTCCGTTGCCTCTCAAGTTGATGAGATTTAGTTGTTCACGTCCTCTATGGATTGATGCTACGGAGCTCAGAATTCACACGTGGGTAGTAAATAATGCGCACAGTCGCGGCCCAATATCGTCTTCCAGACAGCCTATAATTAGTCACTAAGTATAAGCAGCATAATTAGTCAATGCCAGACTCGTGCATTACCTTTTGAATTGAGACTGTGCTAGCCTACATTCGAAAGCCTGGCTCTCTAATTAAGTGTTCTTACAAATGTAACAGATTATGTACCTGAAAGTTAATTTCTTATTAAGTGAAAATGAATATATTTTCTCATAATCAAGTAACATAGGCAGCAAAGATAGGCAGAACTCAAAAGAAATTAAATTTAATACTACTTTTAATTTGCCTCATTTACCGAAAATATAAACAGTCATGTGTGACGTAAACAAATTATGGGGTAACTAGGTGTACTCAATTATATATTTTACATTTTATTATGCGATGTATATTCTTTTATTCTTGTGAAAGGAGTAGGCGAGGGCGACGAAGTCAAGAGCAATTGAGCCGAGAGCGCGCTACCGCGGCCCGCATGCGCTTCAAAGCAATTCCTTCTTGTTATATTGTGTTGCGATGAAAAGCGCAAGAGATACTGCCTAAACATATTAAAATTAATTATGTTATAATATATCACAGAAATATAGATATAGTATCATTAATTTATCCCACTTTTGAGGATAAAAGATATCCATAACGATGAATTGCATGGCTTAAAATTTTCTTAGACACAACGTAGTTAACGTTTATGCTTATATCGAAGCGAAATTAAACAGTAGAAATAACATTTCATAATAAAATTACATAGTCTCGTAAACAGTCGTTCCTGTTCCTTAGGCTTATTGCAAGGTACCCACTGGTAGAAGAGGTAACGATTTTGAGCGGAAACGAGGGCGCGAGAGCTAGTAAATTACATTATACTCTAGAGGATATTTAAAAGGGTACCATATTCTTAAAGATTACTGAAAATACGAATATCTGGACGATTAGAAATAATTTGCAATTAGAAAATTATATTCTATGAATCATAAGTATACCTGCTTAGTAGGTATGGAAATACATTAGAGCGTAAGGTTATCTATAAAAGGAAGACAAATTTTAAGTTAGATATCTAAACATAAGGTAAATAACGGGTAAGAAATAGAAAATATATATTAAACTTAAATAATAATATTCATGCAGCCTAAGCCCTTTGTCAGTCAAAATGTGATTTATTTCTACGAAACAGAAGATAAATTACCGCGCACAAAACAACAAAATTACCTTTCTTAATTTTCATTTGTGACTTTCTTAAAGTCATGCTTATTCAACTTGTTAGGATCATTAAATTATTTTCAAATTATTTCAAATATAAAACTGCTATTATTCTATCATTATTTCATCTTCATCATGTTGTGAAAATTGATCATAAATTATTTTATTAAAAAAATAAATAAATCGATTCCATAAATAAATAATTAATAAATTATTGAGCAAAGTATATTAATTTTGACTCAATGATTTGTTCGTAAATAAATTATTAAACAGAAACGAAATGCAAAAAACAATAATTGTTTATAATATAAATTATTTTTGTTATTTTATCAAGCAAAAATGTTGCTTCATCAAGCAGTCCATTACTTAGCGTGCTTACAAACATTGATTTAGTCCAAATGGTTAAAACATCTCATGAATAAGATTAAAGTAAAACCTAGAGAGAACTAAGCAAATTCTGCTATGCTTCTATAAACCGTTTCGCGGGGTTTTACGTTTTCGACCGGCGTTAATTCTGACGACGGCGCAAAATATCGCTGAAACTGGGTTCCTGTACTTTAAATGGAACGATGCTTACCGCATGCTTTCAAAGCGATTACAAATTCACCACTGCTTGTTTTCTATAATATAATGCGTGAATGAAATGCAACCTCTGAGGTCCTCCAGGGACGAAGTTCCTGCTATCTATTAAACAAGTAACAAGTTTTTAACAAAATATTCGCGCGTTCAGTGTGGTTTTACAACCTCGCACGATGTTCGCGTCTTCGAATCTCGATACGGAAACACACTCATTTACATAATATAAATATAAATAAAGAGAGTGTTCCGGTTGGGAACATAAGAATAATGCTAGTTAATGATAAGACACTTTATTGATAAAAACTTAAACTATGATGATAAAATGATTGCGGATGATATTTAATTTGAATGCACCCGATCGCGTCGGTAATTGCTTGTGCACTGATTTTATGAATTACTTTAAATGCTCGCGATTTGATGGGTGACACGTCATAGTGACGTCAATACCTATACGGTGTTCGGTAACATGCAATGCATGCAATGCATGCAAAATAGAGACGTTTTGAAGTAAAACTTCTTTAGAATCGAAAGCAGTTGTCGACACCACAACTAGATGGCACTGTACTTCTACTAATTTCTGAATCACGCTAACGATTTTACTTTGTAGCTTGTATAAGAGTTAAAGTTTAGTATAATCGAAATGAGATGCCGAATACTCCGGAAGCACCAGCACGATACCTATTTCTGCCTAATAACAGCAGTGTTATGCGCTGCTGTGTTCTGGTCCGAAGGGTGTGGTAAGGAAGATATACTTTTCCGAGGCATTTCATCTTAGTCCTCAGGGGTAGCAACGCATCTGTGGCTAACCTTAGGTGAAACTTTGATCTTACCTAGGTTTCATTACAGATGCCTATGGGCGGCAGTTGTCACTTACCATCAGGTGGCGTGCATGCTCGTTTGCTACTTCCATAGTATAATAAAAAGTAATTACTTAATCGAATTTTGGCAAAGTGTAAGTATTATTATCCTTATGCTCAGAAATATTATATAATTTAGTTTGGTTTACTTTCACTTCTACCGTGTGTAAATTGCACACACACACACGTTATTCACTTACAAGATATGAACCATCAAACTCCTAACGGACCGCGTTACGGTACTTTGCTTAAATAATAATGTTAATTTCTAAATAAAATCGGATTATACGTTTAATACATTGTATTGAATTTTCGGTATATTTTATTATTCGCTGATATCTAAATGAAACAATATTAGTGGTACCGAAAATTTTAATTCACATTGTAATATATTTTCTTACAAAGTTATTATATTGTTTTAGGCAACTCATGTTCAAATACGACCCATATTCTGAGGCAACATTTGATTTATGATTGTATCAGGTACCTTTAATATAACCTAACGCAAAATGATGACGTGTTGTATAATTTATCGGAAAAATACGATTTATAGGTTCTATTTAAGTACAAGATTTTATACAATGTCTTATTACGAAATTAAATATACTTTTTTTTACTAAAAAGAGCAAGAGAACTTGGTAAGAAATATTCTCCTGAAATGTCCGGGTTTATCTTCTATTCATATCTTTCATTGCGTAGATAACTGGTAGTATACTTTATGTACTTATCTTATGTTCTAATTAAGTATGTTAGAAGTGTAAATCTCGGAAAATCTAAACCGAAACAGTACCTAGATTTATGTTTACATTTAGTGTCTGAAAGTACATAGATATTTGTATGTTTTGTATAGATATCGGATGATGATCGTATGTCGCTGACCACAGCGGTGTCTGACGAAGAGGAACCCGGTGAGAGCGCAATGAACTCTCCGTACAAAGGCAAGCAGACCGGCGCGGCGGCCGCCTCCTTTAACTGCACTGGAGCGGTCAGGAAAGCTGGGTAAGAAACTTTTTCTAATATTGTCTGACTGAAACTATGCTGTCTGGATCATAGACACTTAAATATCGTTGACATGAAAAATCCGTTTTTATGAACGGAATCGCAGTCACTTCTTCAATTCCAAAGCGCGTGGTTTATGATTTTGTAACCTTGTTATAATATAGAAATAGCGAGTGTACAGTCGACCCGTCGTTTCAACATCGATATCTATAAACCACAAAAAGAATAAGAATACTCGAGTACCAAGTTTGCATGCCTCGTATGAGTGTATCTCCCGTATCTGACCTTTAAACCAGAACACAGCAGTACTTGTTCCAGGTGGTAGAACCAGTGTAGTTCGACCGGGGAGGTACCACCGCCACACCTATTTCTAGCGTAAAGCAGTTTTTGCGTTTCGTTGGAAGGGTGTCGGCTCCACTTATATGTATATGACGCGACCATCTCTGTCCTTGGGAGCCGCAACGCATCTGTGATCGACTTTAGATAGAACCTCTCTTCTATATGAAGTTGCTTGTAGATGTCCATGGGCGGAGTAACAATTTACCATCAGGTGGACTGTATGCTCGTTTGCTTTTTCAATATGATAAAAAAACACTGTTGTTATGTGGCAAATATAAGTACGGCGGCGGTATCCCTGAAGTCGAACCACGAAGTACCACCTTTAAAATCACACCCAATAGATTTAAATTGTGTTACCATTGTATTGATGCTACTTTCCAATTTTACGATTCGTGTCATTAGCAATCTGTATTCACTTTTCAAAATTTAAAGCTCATACTGTAGGTCTTTTATATCTATATTCTGTATCATTCCTAGATGGGAATTTGTCATCATAATACAATTTGATACGTATTAGCTACCTGGTTTCGTAAAATAATGCATTTTTTTCATACTATTATACTATAACAGTCAACAAACTATGAAAACATTTGTATTACCCCCATTGTCGTATAGTTTTATCACAACTTAATTACCGCTTTTAAATGCGATATCATGAAAGTAATTCTAGCAACAATCAACTCGTATCCAACTATAGCGATTAATTTAATACAAGTACTCGCGTTACGCTTGTCGCATTATTAGCAGCACGTGATAGATTAGGTCTATAAATTAACAACAGCTTTATTGTCTTTGTTTAAATTTTTTGTAACATTTTGTTTCTGATCTGAATGTTTTAATAAACATGATAGATCCCTAAACACCTAATCAATTGTTTGATAGTAGACCTATAAAAGATATAAATACACCTATCAATATTTCTTATAAATCTTGCAACTCGTATGTAGACTTTTTAACATAAAATAAGTTTGACTGTCGTTATGATGCTCATAAATACATATATCACGTTACTTAGTCCTCGGAAATACCAACGTATCTGTGATCGACTTCAAATAGAATCCCTGTTCTATTTAAAGTTGAGTTGAGTTACAGGCGTCCATGAGCGGCAGTAACCACTTACCATCAGGTGAGCTGCATGCACGTTTGCGACTTCAATCTGATAATAAATGACCAAAATATACCACCGTATTTTGACTTCTTATAGCCATTTGTAAAAAGTACTAAGTCAGAACATTTCATATTAGTTGGTGCGCACTTGGTGGTTGGTAAAATACTAACTTTACTATGCCCTTTAAATAAAAAGAGAGCAGAGCTTAAAGTAATAACTGAGACGGTTTTTCTATCTTCGTTAAATCATGTAGTTTGAAGGTGGTAGAACTCTTTGTGGTTCGACTCCGGAAGCACCACGGCCACACCTATTTCTGCCTAATAAC